>VZTG01002434.1:542670-566754 GCA_013397845.1 Melanocharis versteri
GCCTGCCACCGTGACACCCAGTGGAGGTGACACGGGGAATGCACAGCCTGCTGTGCCTGGGACACCACGGGCACCGCCTGCCACCGTGACACCCAGTGGAGGTGACCCCCAGAGGAGGTGACACTGGGAATGCGCAGCCTGGTGTGCCTGGGACACCACGGGCACCGCCTGCCACCGTGACACCCAGTGGAGGTGACCCCCAGAGGAGGTGACACTGGGAATGCGCAGCCTGGTGTGCCTGGGACACCACGGGCACCGCCTGCCACCGTGACACCCAGTGGAGGTGACCCCCAGAGGAGGTGACACTGGGAATGCGCAGCCTGGTGTGCCTGGGACACCACGGGCACCTCCTGCCACCGTGGCACCCACGTTATCTGGGAGGATCCGTGTGACAGGCCACGGGATCACTGCACCAGGGGTTTGTGGTGAGGTCAGGGCTGTGACCCTGAGCTCCTCAGCTCCCACTGCCCACCCGCAGGGTCTCGCTGGCGTGCAGCACCTCCTGCTCACACACCCTCCAACTGCCCAGCCTAATTCTTCCCAGGAGAGCAGGTCCCACAAGGAGATCCTTAACTGCAGAGCGCATGAAATCACTGTCTGTGCTCAGAGAGGTGTTTTATTTATCAGCTTTGTTGTGAAAGTCTCACTGCTCCTCTTAGATTGCAACCTCTTTGCTCTCCCCATTTCTGATACTGAGCGGCGTCCTCCTTTTTGACCTTCTGTACCAGAGTTTTACATGAGGCCACCTGACACCGCTCTGAGGGGCAGAATGATAAAACAATGGCCTATAAAACATTCTCTGTACCCATTTGTTTCCTTCTGCATTATGTTTAGTTTGCTTTTGCATTCTCACAGTAAGAAATGCCCCGGCAGGATCACAGTGTCATCAATGCCAAGAGGTTTCCATGGTATAGAAAAGTAAAAACATTAAACTGTTAAATATCTGTAGAAGCTGGGAGGAAAACAATGCAGTAATTTTACTTTAATTGCTACCCGCACATTGTCTTGTAAGGTCAATTTGAGATGCATTTATTTAAACTAATTAACCAACACACTTGTAAATGTGGTATTTGCTCTTCTTCTGCAGAGAATAAGAGCTGAGAGTGATAAGGCAAGTACAGCTTCTCTGAACTACGTCAGTTAATACCCACACATGGACATGCATGGAAGAAACACTACAGGGGAAAGGAATGGTGGAGGAATCCTTCCTGCATATTGCCATTACAGCAGTAAATGAGGTAAAAACATTGAACATTTCTCAGTATTCCTGATACAATCCTGGTATCAGCAGTGAAATGAGGAAAAAAAGTTGATTTCAGATGGAACTGAATAATGCAGCCATTGACATGGTCACCTTTAAGCTGATTGTTCATGTACCTAGTCTAGGAGACACACCTTGTCTCCCAAGAGCAAGTTTAGCATTTTTAGGCCAGATCAGAAGTTATATTTAACACATCGTAAATTGTGCCCACTTACATTCCCTTAAGTCCTCAGGTCTCTGTCACCCTGTTCCTAGTGTGATGTGCAACAACATGAAATGCTTTAACACAGGACATGCCCATGTGAAAAGGCAAATTAAATGCCTGATTAAAGAAGTTAGTACCGTCACTGTTTGTTCTCATCCTCTTCTTTAATTAGCTTCTTAATTGCTCACTTGTTCGAGCAGCTTGGTAACAGAACACATCTGCACCAGCTGTAACAGGAGCTTTTACTTCAACGGATGCATGCAGACACTTGGATTTAGATTTCTTGACCTGTTTTGGATTGATTTCCCCTCGAGATGTGAATCTCCTGCCTAAATCCAGGCACCTGGAGCCGTGAGAGGTGATTGGGATGATGGTGATGGCTGGGCACACGACACAAGGCACAGTGCAGAGCTGTGTCCTCCTGGAGCAGCAGCTGAGGGATGTGGGACAGTGTGGATTGTCTAAACCAGCCCTAAACCATGGCCTGAGGCACTGTCAGCACCCACAACAGCCACAGAAGCTGGAGGGTAATGGCAACAGACACAAAGTGGGGAAGATCTGGTGGCTGCTTGGATGATGCTCTTGTAGTCACCCAGGCTCTCAACCACCAGTGCAGCAAGTCTGAGTGCAACAATGCACAGAGAGGATGGCACCAAGAGCAGGGTATGGCGTTAGACTGTCACAATTTCTAATTTTTATCCTTTAATTCAGTTTTTCCTGTAAATACATTCTAGATATGCTTATTGGGTCTTTCTAACAAGTAGCAGGATTAATCAAACCCCTATTTCCATGTAAACATTCTTTTACAGGCAGGTGAATTTTTGAAGTCTATCTTGAAGCATCAGCTGAATTTTCCTGCTAGCTCAGAGAATGTTTTTATTCTGTCCTTTCACTTGCTTGAAAAGGCCTCTGGCTTGAACATCTCTGTGAGCCAAGTAATCTGTTCAGAGCTACTTTCTAACAAAAGTAAGAATTTACTGCCATTTTTCTTGCTGATCCTGATATGGTATCAAAATGAGAACTGAGTTTCTAAGAGAATGCTGGAACACACACAAATAACCCAGAGTTAAAATGCAGCTGAGCAGCCACAGGCAGCAAGAAGAAGGTGCAATATATCACATGGTAGAGACACTCCTGTAATCAGGAATTTCTTAAATCACACCAACTTATTGAAAGTGAGCCTCAATCCTAAGTGCCCCTGACCCTGTTGTGTTTTGTCAGTGCAGTCAGTGCTTGCTCTCTTTTGTTTAATGGGAATCTGGGCAGGACACTGAAGCTGTTCTGATCTGTCTTTCTCTAAGGAATCGTGTTTACCTGGAAAAATTACTCCAAAAGTCAGATGTAAACTTCAGTGTAACAAACATTTCCTAAAAGCAACAAATAAGGACATTCCTATTTTAAGAAATAATAATTACTCTGGCCACCTGTCCTGTCTGCACTCCAGTCTTGAGTATTGGAGGATCAGGGAGAGTAAAGAGGGGATTTCCTTGGACACTTTGGTTGACTGAACACCAATCCATCACTCCAGTAAATTTAGCTCTTGCTGATTCTGTTATTGATGACTGCATGTAGCTACTATAATATACTGACTATTATAATGTGCTAAATACTGTAATATATAAACTACTATAATATATTGACTTTTTTGTTGATCAAAAGTTTTAGGTGCAGGAAATAATTTTCCATTTTCTGACATCATTACTGATGACCTGCTCTCTTACCCTTTAGTAAACCACAGCAACTCTATGAACACTGTTTTTTTTCTATTAACCTGATTCATAAAGGGTTCAACACGGAAAACTCCTAAACTCCCTCAGCTTCTAGACCGAGTTAAAAGCATTCAGCAGCTTGTAGGAGCAGCCAACAATGAACTGCCACCAGATAAAGGTTTGTAAGTGCTCTACAACTGCTTCGAGCTAGGAAGCATTAACCTTGAAACTGGACTGGAACTGAAGTACCAAAAAAACCAAAAGAAGAAAAAACCAAAATGCTCCAACAAGAAGCAATAGCTTGCAAAGGAAGCTGCTGATAAACACAGGCTCATCAACAGCCTCATCAAATGCCACTCTACTGAAAAACTCATTTTGATTTTTTTCCCCCTTATTCTGAATGACAATGAGTTTGTGATGAAAAAATTGCCATTCTTTCCCATAGATTATGAATATCATCGAAGGAACACTAATGCCAAAAATCTGCTTTAATTACTGCATCTGATCATGGTTAATTTAACCAATTTTAAAAGTTAAAGAAAAAAAAGTCAAGAAGTGTCTGTGTTTTTTCACATCAACAAAAGCACTCAAGTTCTACTCCAGGCTTACCAGCAGTATCTTCTGAGGAGTATCTGTAGTGAATCACTCCAAGAGAAGTGGCATTTTACACACTTCTGGCCACAGCACTAATGGCAGTGTCTGCCCAGTTGCCCCTCTTGCCTCTGTGAGCTGGTGATGCCCAATGTGAACAGGGACTGAAGGCAGAAATGAAGGACTGCTATAATTTGCCACTGTGGTTTTGGGGTGCTGTTTGATGGGAGCTGTACTCTGAACCAGCTTCCTCCTCTCAGAAAGCACCTCCCTGGTGAAGAGTCCTCAAGACACAGCATCTGTTCAGGGTCACTGCAGCCCTACTCCTGACCAGTCATTTTCCTGTCAGATGTCACTGCAACTTGAAAATAATTATCCAGTACAGGTTATCGGCACTACCTGATTCACACACATCCTCATTCTCCTTAAAATCCACATCTGGGCTCACTCCTTAACCTGTCTGCAACCCTTCCAGCCCACCCCTCCTCCTTTTGAGCCTCTATAATGCATACTTAGAAAAATTTCTTAGTACTGATATTTTATCTTCATGATCTTTTATTTACATCAGCTAAAGACACAGTGTTCAAGTGATATTTATATTCTTGTGATTTCTATCATCTTATTGTAGGAGATGACAAGTTGATTGCAAGATGTGAAATTCATCTACATAAAACCCTTTGTGAAGATGCACAGGAAGGTGAATCTCAGTTACAAAGTAAATTAAAACATACTGCATTTGAGCACAATGAGTGAACATGTCAGAACATGCAGAGGAGAAAGCAAACCTGTCATGGTGACAGCTGTAGGCTTCAAAGGTGCTGCTTTTCATTGCATCACTTTCACCATCAGAAAATTAATATCACAGAATCACAGAACCATTTAGGCTGGAAAAGCCCTGTAAGATCATCAAGCCCAAGGCATTAACCCAGCACTGCCAAGGCCAGCACTGAAGCCTGTCCCCACATGTCACATCCACATGGCTTTTAAATCCCTCCAGGGATGGGGACTCCACTGCCTGTTCCAATGCCTGGCAACCCTTTTGGTGAAGGAATTCTGCCTAATATCCAACTTAAACCGCCCTGGTGCAACTCGAGGCCATTTCCTCTTGTCCTGTCCCTATTCCCTGGGAGAAGAGCCCGACATCCCCCTGGCTGCCCCCTCCTGTCAGGGAGTTGTGCAGAGCCACAAGGTCCCCCTGAGCCTCCTTTGCTCCAGGCTGAGCCCCTTTCCCAGCTCCCTCAGCTGCTCCTGGTGCTCCAGCCCCTTCCCCAGCTCCGTTCCTTTCCCTGGACACGCTCCAGCCCCTCACTGTCCCTCCTGGAGTGAGGGGTGCTGACCATTTACACCCCTGTGTCTGTGCTGTCCGTGGGGCTCCATCCTCACCTGCCCTGAGACAGGAGACCCAAGGAGCTCCTTAGCACAGCCTCCCTCAAACTCTGCTGCCCCCAGGCTCATCTCCAGGGAGCCTGGTTTCCTCCCTTCCCCGCTTCAAATCCAGCACAACACGAGGGAAGAAATTCTCTGAATAGGAAGTGCTTTGAGGAGAAGGGAGATCATGCCAAACTGACCTCTAAAATCACAGGAATTGGCTGCCTTCATTTCAATTATGGCTTATGTGCACCCTGTTACACCCTGTGAAATCATTTATGTGTTGGCCTGTTTCAGAACTCAATATATTTGACCCCATTAAAGAGGGATTCTGTTTTCCAAACATATGAAATAGTGTTTCTAAACGTACCCATTAGAAAACCAGAGGCAACCTGTTTAGCTGGGAACAGCCTTCCAGAAATGCTGACCCAGATACCAGTACTTCTCTCATCTTTATTGATACACTTATTATTTCTATATAACTTCACCCATCTATGATGCTGCTTTTTTTAATTGCTGCTGGCTGTAATTCCCCAACATTAATCTTCCTCAAATTATGTGGAGTTACTGTGTTTATTTTAAATCACCTCTGGTTACGCAGATCTCAAAAATGTCATTTCATGCATCATCATATTTGCATTGTCACTCTGATCCTTCCATATTTACAGTTCCAGTTTCAGTGGGACAGTTCACAAATCTCTCAGCATACAGACAGAGGATCAGAAGTGTCAAATTGCTGCAGCTTGGAGAGTCTCCACGAGTCACCTGAGCCATGACAGCTGACTCTGTGTATCCTCTTAATCTGCTCGATTTACCAGGCAAATCATATAAACTGATTTGTCACCAAAGGCTTATAATTATGTATAACAAAAATAATTTAAGCTATACATTATAGTTTGCAACTAGAGTGATGAAAGAACAAATGCATCCTTACTAAAACACACAACAACCTTTAGTTTCTATTTTAGATTTCTAACAAGGACCATCCTCCTCACGCAGTTGTGGCTTTGTTCTCCCTCTAGAAGGGAAGTGTGGTCGCAGTTCTGGACCCAGAACTGCAAATATGAAAATGAAAGTTTTCCAACGAACTTCTCCAAAGCCAGAGAGCACTGAAGCAGAAGTGCTGCTGGTTCTGGGACGGGGGCAAAGCGAGGAGCAGAGCACTGGCACTGCTGACCCTGCTTGGGAGCCAGCAGGAGATGGAAGTCAAGACAGGTCATGAACAGAAGACCCCAAAGGATGCAAAGAAGCCACTGGAAGTCCAGCAGCCCTCGATTATGTCAGTGTTAAACCATCTGCAGTGAGGTGAAGCCAACAGCCCTTGAGGGGAGTTTCTCCAGCTCTGCCCTGCACCTCTGGCTGCACAAATCACCTCGAGCCTTTCCTCACCTGCACTGTCCTGAGAGGCCTCTGTGCCCGGCTTGCAGGGAGCTCCAGGATCAGCGGGGGGCTGAATGGCAGGAGAAGGGAAGAGAAGCTTCAGGAAAGAGAGAGACTGGGCTTTTGCCTTTTTGCTTTAACACAAAAGCTCACGCTCTGGAGGCCAAGCTGATAAACGCAGCACAGAGCCCACAGCTGCTCGCCTGCTTAGGACCAACTCAGTGCACACTTTGAAGAATCCAAACCCAGTTTGGATGGAAAGCACTTCTGGGGGAACTGGGGAGCCTGACAGGAAGGCTGGAACATCACTGCTCATGCAGCACTACCATGACAAGTCTTACAAAGATACTCTGTTCCTTTTTCGACTTAGCTGGGGGAAAAAAAGCAGCTCAGGAAAGCAAAAAATCTGTAGAAAAGTCTTTAGCAAAACAAAAATAGACCAGGGAAGTCCCAGGTGAGCAGGGCCTTTGCCACTTCTCCTGGGCTGGTTACTGCAAATATGATGCACAGAAAGGCCTCCTGAAAGAAAGGCCAATTTATGGATTGTGGCCTCAAAATGGGCAGGGGAAGATGGACTGAAGAAGTGATGGATGGAAAGATGAAGAGAAAAGATGCGGAAGGTAAACTGAGACATGTAAGAATCAATAAGGAAGTAGTAAGTATTTATTTACTAAGGCTGGAAAAATAGGTGGAGACTACTAAAAAAATAAATACCAGCACTGGGAATTAATCCTAGTATTTTTTGCTGCACTTTTCAATATTTTCCCCTTCTTCAAGTCTTCCTAGCACATCATCTTTCATTCTAATTCTGGGCTTTTCTCCTTAAAAGCCAATGAAGCCTTGCAAACAGGTTTTCATCTTTTTAACTGGATGAGAAATACATCTTCAATGTCTCTTAAGTGGTTGCTTACTTTCAGTTCTTCATTCCTTTATTCCTGTGACACTCTCTTCCAAGGACTTTTCTGTATTAGAAGGCACTGAATGACAATTAATTTAGTGCACTTATCACATTTGCACTGGCTAGATACTCTCCAGATTCCTGAGCAGGGATAATTCTGCTCTCAGCGAAGGCAGATCCAGTATTTTTGGTGCAACAGTAAGAACATGTTATTTAGTAAGTGAAAATTCTTCCCAAGAGATTAAAATGAAAACCGTGAAGAATTGGTTGAGATGGCAAATGGCTACAAAATTTTATTTGAAGTTCTGTTTTCCCTCAGCAGTATGATTCTGTGTGACAATTTGAGCATGGATCTTGACTATAATGCAAACACTTACAATGATTAAAGTATTTAGATGAAAAGTCTTCCTAATTTAACAGACATTTTTGACATGAAGAGAAGGCGTAGAAATCTACAGTTGGTGTTTAAGGGGAAAAAATGTGAATAGATCTCAGAATCTTCATTTCCTGGTCACCGCACTGTTGAGCTGTTCACATTTTCAATGGCTATTTGGACAAATTAAAGCCAAATTTTATGTTACAGTTTTAAATAGTGACCTTATACTTCCTGCCACTGTAAAACAACATCTAATGCGATTTGCTGTGTTCCCTGTTTAGCGATTCTGATTATACATTAGATCTGTGCACAGGAACAAAGAGCAGTCAGATAAAATCAATGCAGCAACAAGATTCCTGTTTAAATGAAAAGCATCTCAGCTCTGCTTTGCCATGCAAACAATCACCGAGTGGTACTTTTTTCTCAATGTCTACTTATGATGCAAGACAAAATGGGAAAATCAATGCCCTTCAACAGAGGGAGCACCGGTGTCTCTCTGCAACCACGGCAAACAACCCATTCCTGTTCCTTATCACAGCCATGACACCCTTGTAGAGCTTAAAAAACACATTCCCAGCAATGTCAGTCAGCAGAGGAAACCTCTTTAGTGATCCTTCACTAGGAAAGAGGTTAGAAAGCTTTTCACAAACGGTTCTTATGTTCTACTCACAGAGCGAGAAAAATCTCCCGGGATATTGATTGGTTTATTCTATCAGAAAGCAAAAAAGTAAAAAGTATATAAATATAAAACCCCCTGATAACAGCAAAATTCACTGGAAATGTTACTTCTTGAAAAAAATCTGTGATCTCTTTGAGTTTGATCGTACAATTAATACTTTTTTTCTAAAAAAAGAATAATTTTACCCAGCTCAATCGAAGGGACTCACAAGGTATTAGAAATTTGGAGAAGGGCAGAAGTAAAGTTGTTCAAGATATTTCATTCTAAACAAATTTGCCCAAAAAATCTTGCACTGGGGCTTAGCAGAAGCTCCACAATGTACACATTTGCCACTGATGGTAATTATATCCTGCTGTACATCTTACTGATCTTGCCTGCATTTGTAAATGAATGGTGTAAGCCAATCCATTTATCTCTGAAGTCATTAACTACTTAAGACTGTTCAGAAAGCTACTGAGAGAGCATTGCTAAGATTGAAAATAGAATGATTTCATGTAATTTTCAACATCAGTATTGAGCGTAAAAACACTGAATGAAGGGTTAATTTGCACTAGGAAAGAAAGCCAAATAGGAGATGACACTTGGGCTATGAGACCATCTTCAGGCTGTGGAAAAAAACTAGAATATATTTTCTCATAGCCCTAAGAAGAGCTTACAGCTGAAATGTCTTCTCTAATCTTATTGTTTATTTATAATCTGCATTTATTATCCTCTTTGCTTTTATTTTGCAGCTAACATCCTCCTGCAGGACCCTATTTGTCTCCAGATGTTGATCAGTGTACATTCTTTTTGCTAAATGTCTTCAGGATCTAAAGCCTTTTTCATACTGAGATTTGGTAATCAAACCCCTTTCTATCTCCAGTGCTCGGGTGAAGCCTCCTGCTGCAGCAACAAGAACTGGCACTCACTGGAGTTACATGTCATGTGAGCGCATGCTGTGGAATTTTTTGTATGAGATTTTGCAAATGTGTTTTATTGTAACATTCTGGCTGGGAAGAAAAAATGGAAAAATTAGAGTTCGCTTCACTCCCTTCGTTAGCGTGGTGTAAGTGCACTCTAGGGCAGATTCCATTTGATGTTTTATGAATTGGGATTTTGACTGCTGTCATTTCAGACACTTAATTACAGTTACAAGCTCTGTTTTTTAAAGAAACTGTAATTCAGTCCCACTGTCCAAAAGGCTTCCTCCTGAAGAAAATGGTAAATACAACATCGCCCAGAATTTTTTACCCAGTAATATCTTAGATGTCTTTGCTATTTAGCATGGACAATAATCATCAGGCATGACAGAATTCACAGAATCTCAGAATGGTTTGGGTTGGAAGAGACTTTAAGGATCACCCAGTTCCACCCCTGTCATGGGCAGGGACACCTTCCCCTATCCCAGGCTGCTCCAAGCCCCGTCCAACCTGGCCTTGGGCACTGCCAGAGATCATGGGGCAGCCACAGCTTCTCTGGGCACCCTGAGCCAGGGCCTCCCCAACCTCACAGGGAACAACTCCTTCCCAATATCCCATCTAACCCTGCCCTCTGGCAGTGGGAAGCCATTCCCCTTGTCCTGTCACTCCATCCCTTGTCTAAAGTCCCTCTGCAGCTCTCTTGGAGCCCCTTTAGGCATTGGAAGGGGCTCTAAAGTCTCTCTGGAGCCTCCTCTTCTCCAGGCTGGGCACTCCCTGCCCTTGGAGCAGCTTTGTGGCCTCCTCTGGTCTCTCTCCAGCAGCTCCATGTCCTTCCTGTGCTGGGACCCCAGGGCTGGAGGCAGCTCTGAAGGTGAGGTCTCACCTGAGCAGAGCAGAGAGGCAGAATCCCCCCTCAGCCTGCTGGGCAGGCTGCTTTGGATGCAGTTTCACAAGTATTCAATACATTCCTCCAAAGAAAAATGCCATTTTATTTAGTTTTACGTTTCCATCTGCTCTTCCCTGACCAAGGAAGGAGGCTTCAAGGGCTGACCTTCAAATAACCCAGGGACCTGCTAAAGTTTGAAATCTTTTCAGGAGAAGAAGTCGATGAACTGTGTTTTAACCCAGGAAAATATCCCATGCTAACATGGCTGCTCAGTGGCTCTTTTGCTGATTCATGAGTTATTGCCATGGATTGATGCACAGCTAATCCCCCTCTCAAAGAAAGTGTTCACAACACCTTAAACCTTAATCAGCTCACAGCCGTGATCAGGGGGCAGATTGGGAAAATGCTTCAGCCCATGTACAGTGGAGTAAAAGAGTTTGGGACATTTCTGCCACTTTCATCAGCAAAGGCTCAGAATTTTTGTCAACTCAGTAAATTTGCTCGGAGATTTCAAGGCGTTTCTGTATCAGCAAAAGGCACGATGTGTAAGTAGTTCTATCAGGAACATCTGCAGAGGGATGGGTGAATCCTAACCCTGAGAAAAGGCTGGGTTTTAGTGATGAAAGGACAATTTATTTCAAGTATAAAATATCCAGGCATAAGCATCCCCACATCACTAATGCACAGCTGTAGCTGGTGGCAGACACCCTCAGTGTAACACCCAGGGAACCTTTTCTAACTTAGTCCTTTGTGGAAAAGCCCAGAAGCAAAGACATAAGAAATCAGAGAAATAAGAGAAGCACAGCTTGCCCTCTATCTGGATCAAGTTTAGAGAGTCCAAGGATAACAATGAAAATTCCTACAAAAAGTTTTACTTTCTTTTTTTGCCGTCCAGAACTCCTGGATTCAAACACTCTACCAGAGAAAGTGCCACCTCTTTATCATTAAATTGCTGGCCAAGTTTGGGTTTCTTTCCTGCTTTGTCAGTGCCCAAGGTACAAACAATCCTTTTGGTTTTTTGCAATAATCCTTATGTGATTTGTCCTAAAGAAATCACATTTATGATTACATAAAGCTGCATTATAATTTTAATAATATTTAATGACAGAACAGAAAAATCCCCCAAGGTATATTTATGGAGGCTGACAACATCAGCAGGTTCAAAGGAGGATTAAGCAAACTCATGGATAGCAAGCCTGTAACCAGATACTAAAAGAACTGGGCAGGAATTAACCCTCCAGCATTCCTAACCTAAAAATTCTGGAGGCTGGAGGAGAAGAAGGGACATCAACTGCCTGCTCTCCCTGAGGAGCATCTCATTTTCCTGGTGGCAGGACAGTGTTTGGCTCAATGGACCATTAGTCTGAGCCAACAGGGCATTTCTTCTGTTCTAGGGGAAAACCTAATTTATCCCTTCTAAAAGCCAATTAGACACCATAAAAGACAGATATTATTATCAGGTTAGGACAATCTGTAAGTGGAGATTCCAGGTTAGCAGCAGTCAGAGAAATGTAACTCGTGTTAATTGAATACTAATTATAGGTGCAATTATTCTGGATTACGCTGAGCAGTGAGACAGTGAGTCAGAAGCTGGTGTTCAGTGGAAGTCTCTCAGTGAAAATTCAAAGTAAAAGGGCTGGTTTCCCCTGCATCATTTTACACATATTTTTCTTCAGCTTTTCCTGCTGCATGATCCAAGCTCATGTACAGAAATTCCCTCCCATAATCTGTATTTCAAGGGCAAATACAGCAAACGTGCAGAGGTGTAGAATTGGTCCCTTTTTGCCTTGTAGGGTTCCAATGCAGAAAACACAACAGATGTGGGGAATTCCTGAGGCACATGGGGAAATGGGATTTATATCATCCTGCTTCAGGTAGCATTTTACAGAATTATCTGAAATACATCCCTAAGCTCCCAACTCATCATTCAGAAAGGGTCAAAAAGCTGTAATTTCTGGGGTTGTGCAAACAGCATCATCAAGGGCCAGAAGTGCAGAGCACGGGAAGCCTCAGAACAGCAACTCAGATCCTGGAGCAGCAGGGCAACATAATTTGAATTCCATTAGATGAATCAAAGCCAGCAAATTCCTGAAAATCATCTAGAAAAGGTAAAATGCCAATTTGTGCAGCAAATGATGAAATCTTAAAATCGATGTGCTGCAAGTGAGAGAGAAAAAGGGAAAGAAAGGCAGGAACAGTGAAGGAAGGAAAAAAGAATATATTTGGAATTATAAAATCCTTCATATTTCTACTGTTCACAACTTTTATTTTTCTGACTCTATCATTTCATTGAAGTTGCTTTAGAGGACAGTATTGTCTTAACTAAATTTCTATGCCTGACAATCCAAATGGGATTTCACCTGAGAAAATATTATCCTTTGCACACCTTATTGCTACTTATGCTAATTTCTTTCTTAAGTTTAAATGGGAAAACATCAGGTCAATCTATAACACAGCTACCCTGGAATTAATGTTGCATTTGCCAATTTAGCAACCTTTTCGTAGGTTTCATTGATCTGTCTTTGTGTCAGTGCAAAAAAAAAAAAAAAAAGAAAATATGTAAAGGCTTTATTAGAAAAAAATTAAATCCTTAGATCATTGAATGTGGCATTGTCATAGCAGGAAATAAAAGTTTCCTACATGTTGAATGCTACAGAGGAGGCCAGAGAATGTAAACAAGAAATAGATGCTTCAGAAAGGTTTTTAAGCCAAACAATTCAGACAAGATTTTCCAAGAGTTCTTCCTCATTTCTGCTTCGGTAAAGCAATGGTAGAAATAATGAATCCAGCAAAACAGTTTCAAGAGTCCTGTTGTGTGATTGGCCAGAGGAAAAGCTCCCCAAGCAGCCAGGAATGAAGGTGGGTATCGTTGGAGCAAGGGAGACTCAGGGGGAGGTGATTTACCTGCACAGCCCTGGGCCAGCAGAGAAAACCCCACAGTGACAGCAGCACGCGCTCTGTGCCCAGCTGCAGCTGCTCAAGCAAGTGCCAACACCAGGCACGAGTCAGGACAGGAGGAGAGAAAAATTACCCCAGTCCTTCCTTTATTTCCAAAGTCTATCTTATTAGCTGAATCTGCATACACAAAACCAGAGCTCAGGCAGAAGCAAATCAGTAAATGACACTCTCAGGAATTAAAGTAGGATGAATTTACCATTTTTTGCTGCTGCAGTGCCAACAGAGCTATTCAGCTCCTCTGCTCAGGAGTGATGGCCCCTAATGAGATCTCCATTCCAGTCATTCTTTTTGTTTCTGGAAGGACTGGGATTCTAGCATTCACATAAGCCTTTGGATTTTACCAGGCTCTGAAAGATTTGTTAAAAACCAACATTTTCAGCTAAGAATCCATCAGCTGGGTCCTTTAACACACTGAGAATCAATTAGCAGGTAAGGTTTCTATTTATTCCACACTATTGTGTGTGTTCTCCTTTTCCATCTATCCAATTCCATAGTGGTTTTTCCTAAATACAGAACCCTTACATCGAAATAAGAACCTAACAATAGGTCCATACCTGATTCAGTTCAAATTTGCTACAATTTAAAGCTTTTGCACTGCCCTACACCTTGCAATGGAGTCAGCTCTTAGTAAAGCCCAAAATTTCTCCATCAGAGCCACCAGTTGGCAATTTGCAGAGAGGAAACCTCATTCCAGGCAATTCAGTGGCACATCAGTGATGGCTGCAACAGCTCGAGATTCTCAGACCGTTTCTGTGGAACAGCTGAAGCACAGCAAAGTAGGTCAAGCATCATCCATCCCCCCCAAGGTTCCTCATGAAGCTCCCCAGGTGAGAGCTCGAACATGAGATCAAAGCCACACCTCAGACTGACACTCGAGGATCCCTCCAGGATGTGCTTCCTCACGAAAAACTCCTGTCAAGGTTCCACAGGAGCTCAGAGCCTGCACAAATGGAACAGCAACACTTCCTTGTTGTTGTACTTTACAGCTCCTTGAAACGCGCTGTTATTCCCTCCGAAGGCGGTAATTGAAAGTTATAAGTCATAAAAACTGATTTATTCTTGCTGAAGGACTATTTAAAATGATCTGAACTAACTGAAATTTAAAGTTTAAGAACCACATCAATAGTTCTACCCTCAACATTTATTTAAAAGAGGTTTCGAACGGAGCAATATGATATAATTTAGAAACGAATTCAACAGTTGTTTTTACTCCCTCCGAGAGCAGTTATTGCCTGTCAGATAATTAAGTGACTATGCCAGTGACAGAATACACAAAGCAGCAGGGAGCACAGGAAAATACTGAAGCTTCTTGCAGTCCATGAGCTTCCAGCAAGAACAACCTGTCTAACATATTAGAGAGAGAGAGAATTAAAAGACATGATCGGAAAAAACAAGAAGTCACCATGGAAACGCTCCATCAGTGTATTTCACTCTGGGTGTGATCAATTCAGATGATTCTCAGCAAATTTTATGACACGTTACAAAACATACTGTAACACTCTATCTCACATAAACATTTATTTAAAATCGATAAGTCAACTAAGAATAATAATATACCTGGAGTAGCTACACTGAATGAACAAAAGATGTTCATGGAGCTTCATTCCTCACTGAAGATTCATATCAAGAATCCAGCTACTCTATTCAAGCCAGACTAATGTGTAAGTGCAACTCTAGACACCTTTGAAATATTTTTTTCTTCAATTATGAGACACTTATGAAAAAGAAAAGGAAATTGCAGGTTCTTGTTCATCTCTAGACAGGAACAAAGTGAATAGGAAGTTTTGGGTTGTTGAATTTTGCTTCCGAAACAAATGGCGTCATTCTAAATATCCAGACTCCTCGAAACACACAAGATGTTTAACCCTGCAAATACAAAGCCCTGTGAGATGCAGAACTGGCTTCAGCACGTGGGTTTGGGACACAACCAGGGTGGGATTCCCAGTACAGCCAGTGGGACTGACACGAGCAGCCGTGACCCCAGGCTGGGTCAGGCCAGGGAGTGGCCATGCCCACGGGCATTTACAGGGGCTGGGCAGGAGACAGGCACAGGGCAGAGCCAGCTCCAGGCTTTCCTCACCGTCTCCCACTTCAGGGGAACTTCAGGAGAGGGTATTTCTTCCATGGTTATTTCTCTATGGCATTGTTTACTTCTGTATTCTGTAAATAATGCCACTGATTTGTTTTTATCCATTCTTGAAAATTCTGAAGAAATATTGTGAAAAAAAACACCCACCACCAACAACAAAAACAAACAAAACAACCCAACCAACCAAACAAAAAACACCTTCAGAAACTTAAACCAGCGGAAGCTAAAATTGAAACCCCAGCACAGAAGTTATTGTGTGAGCAAAGCTAAGAGCACACCAAGTGTTTTCCAAGAGTGAAGGAGTTCCCCATGATCCTGCCAGGGGACAGAAGCAGTCACAGAATCCTAAACCCTGACACTGCCCTGACGTGGCCACCACAGCCGCTGGCACTCTCTGCATCCGTGTCCTGCTGTTCAGGTATCTGGGAACAAGGATATTTTTTGAAAGAACATATGGTTTCTGGCAGCAATGAAGGTGTTTCCTCAGAGGGGAGCTGCTGTTACAGCACCTGGGATGAATTCTTCTCCTCAGGATACAGAACTAACCAGCAAATTTGGGTCCTGTGACTCTGCTTGCTGCAACATTGAGAACATTTTTCTGGAAGCTTCCAATTACCATGGAATTCTTCTTGGGGATTTTTTTGTGCCGCTGATTAAAGATAATGACAAGACGAAAACTATGGCTACTAATTGTTGAAATTGTAAGGGAATATATTGAGATGATTATCGACTTAATGAAGCTGGCATTGAAATACATTTTCCTGATCTGCTTACTCTGTGTACTGTCTCCTAACTGGATAATACTCCGTGATTTACTCAGCCTCAGTAAATAACAGACTGATCCCTCTTGTTTGCAAATGACAGCAAACATAGTTCCAGGAAAAATCATAAAACAAACACGCGCAACATGCAATGCAAGTATAAACCATTTCGGGCTCCGTGAAAATAAGCTTCATAGAGAAATGCTTGTTTCAACATGCTTCAACTTGATGCCAATTTGTAATTACAAATCTCATTCGGAGCTATTTTACTAATTAAAAAAAATACGGGGTGAAAATCTTATATTTATCTTTTTTTTCCTAGCGCAAATTCACACAGACTGAGTAACAAAGCTAAGTTATGTGCACCTTCTGAGGAGGAAAAACTAAAATGATCAGTGAAAGCAGTCCAGCCCTTCCTCTAATTTCAGTCCAGGTTATTATCCCTGAACAAGTTTTTGAAAGCATTTTTTTATGATTTGCTTTTATTTACTCTGTGCATTGAGAATAACCCTTTTTCCACAGAAGAAGCACAGAGGGAAGATTGGCTGGGTTTGATTTCCTCCCCCCAGTTTACCACAACTATTCAAAATTCTGTCTGTCAACATCCACTCTTCTACTACACGAATTTATTCCAGCTTCACTTCTCGTCTTCCCAATACAAATCTTCCTTTCCAGGCTCTGGAAATTTTGCAGCATCCATCTCAAGCCACTGCTGATCCCGTGATGGGTAGAAGACCACCCTTGCAAGAAAAAGCAGCCCTAGTTCTGCACTGAGAGGGTTCCCAGTGTGAGGATGAAGTGTGAACCCAAAGCATTTCCAAGTGCCTCCCACAGTTCATCAGGCAGCTGTGATCTTGTGATCCAACTAACCAGGATTAGTTGTTCTGTAAACAAACTAAATGCAGCAGATATTACTCTTGTGGGACAAATGATCCGTCAGTAACAAACACAGATGATGTAAAAAATTAAGGTTGTTCTTCATTTCCACAGTATATTCAGAAGAAGTTAACTCTTGACTTCCACAGATGATCAGTCTGCAGCAATTCTTGGCGTAAATTTGAAATTAATTATGTTCTAAATGCTGTACACATATTAACTAATTAATCTCACAAGATGTGAAATAGATTTGTAGGCATTAGCATATGCCCTGAAGCATGAGATTTCATTACCTTTACCATTATTTCAGCTTTCAGAAAGAGAAGTGTGCACAGTAACACAGAATGATCCAAAGGAAGAAGGGTGGTTACCTGCACCCAGAGCATTTGATTTGAAAATCTTTCAGGAGCTGCAATATTCCAAAGCTTGAGTGCAAACACACAAATGAACATTTATGTAAATCCACTGAACACTTCGCTGGTACAACTCATGGTAGAAAACCCCAAACAAACCAAAACTCAAACCCCAATTTCCTTTTGTCATTCATAATGCAATTTCCTTTTGTTGTTCACTGTGCTCGATTTGGAAAGAATAAGAAGAGCCATTCACACACCGAAATGGCTCAGGACAATTCTGATGTAAATCAGATCTTCTGTGATCCTCTGTAATGGTTAAAAGATTAAAGCACAAAGAGCTTCTTAAGTGTGACTCTATTAAAGGAGTAGGAACTGTTGGAACAGAAAGCGAATGTCAAAGGGAGAGGGTGCACCTTCAAAGGTCCCTCAATGAACGCAAAAATGTAAATTTAAAAAAGTTATTAAAATACTAGATTTTATATTAGCATTTATAAAGCACAAGCTCAGCGTCCTTTTCATAATTCTGGTAAATCCCTTCTGCAATTTAATAAAAAAAGACATTCGACATTTGCATCTGAGGAACGACCCAATGGATTTTTTTTTTAATAAGATCTGCATGTGAGTAGAAACTGCAACCCTGTGGAAAGCACTTTGATGTTATACAAAGGGAGGGTTTATTACTATGTTATTGCAGAGGTGTATATGAAGTATTAGGAAATTAAAAAGTTTAAATTATTAGGAAATCACCTGGCAGCTGGCTGGGTAGCTTGGATCTGTTGCTGTGCTGTTTGACTCTTTTACACTGTGCAGATGCTCTTTACCCTCACAAGTTACAGAAAAACCAAAGTGCACCAATACAAAGTGTTGTCTTTGCTCTTGGTGTAGAGCAATCCATCTGTGCCATCTCAAACAAACCTATCAAACGAACAAAAATGGGCTGCATTTCATGAAAATGGGTATTTTTCTACAGAAATGATTAAAATTCACACCTACCAGTCACAGGATGCGGTAGAGCAGATTAAGGGAATATCCCATGGGGTGCAGCAGGTTTCTGAGGAATTGACAGCACTCAGACACCCCACAATTCACTGACAGAAACCTCCCAGCAAGGAAAAGAGAACTCTGAAAGCTCATCCTCAATCAGAAATTCTCCTACTGATGAAATAATTTTGCTCAAATAATTCGAAAATTCAGGCATGATGTCCAGATCCTTTATCCATCCAACACCACCTTCAAGGTTTCACGAGAAAAAGCAAAGTGTATTTTACACACTCGATTTTCTACTTTATGCTCGGTATTTTTTTCCACTCAGGAATTGTTTCATGAATAAAAGTGGCTTCCCAAAGAGACAAGAGGATGACAACTGGAATTGTACCTTTATGAATCTTGATTAGTGAACCTTCAGCACCATAAAGTCTTTTATTTAGTGAAATTAGCACTGACAGCTATGGATTAGAAGCTATCAGGCATTATAATATTAAAGTGCCACTTCTCTTTATTTCTCTGAAAAAAGAAGATTTTGCCAACTCTCTGTTTTCATTAAATTATGAGTGACATGTTAGTTTATTTCTTTTGTTGGAATATTTAAATCATCAACATACAATAAAGACCTATTTACAGGATTTCTGCAAGGTATTTTCACTGCTTCTTCTAAAATAAATTAAAAATTTGTAAAAATAAATTAATTTACTCTTCAAATAATGCTGTTAAAACCAGAGCTGGGTGTAGTCAGTACCAGATCTAGATCCCAGCAAAGCAGCTGCACAATATTCTCTGCTCTCACCCTCTTGCTGTGTACCCTCAGCCATTTCTTACCAGTTATTTATCATCCCCTCATGCAGCAGGTTTTTAACTACATATGAGTGCAGAAAAATCCATCTGTGTGAAAATACAGCTTGAATTGTTCATAATTACGCTAAACGTGAGTAAATTACTGATAAACACTCTGACACAAAGATGTGAGGGCAGATATTTTGTTTAGAAAGTGGGTTTTGTGGTAAATACTGCACCAGTGATTACGTGATCAGAGATCAGCTCTGTGAAAGCACAGAAAAATGCAAGAACTGACAATTCTGAAGGCACTTCCACAAAGCTCCTCCCAGGTTAGATCTGGGACAGAAAGAGTTTGTGATGAGGGGCACAACCAGAGATACAAAGACTCACTAGATTTGCAGCAGAATTAGGAATCCTTTTATTGTGAGGCCACCCAACAAATCAAGGAACAGTCACTTTATTAAAAAACAGTTAATTTATCTGAGCTTAACCAAAATCCAGTGCTTTATTAGCTGACAAACAGAGATAGGCAGTGGTTTTGCCACGTTCTGCAGTAGCTTTATGGGATACTTCATGTCAGTGGAAACTCCTCAGAGATCATTTGGGAGCCTGGGAAAATCAGCATTTCTCTCCTTGTACCTCAGCACTAGACAGAGCCTCTAACAATCCCCTCTCACCCCCTGTTTTACAAGACAAATTATCTTGAATTTCATTCCAGCATGTTTATTAGTAAATATGATCTGTTTTGCCCCAAAATGCTTCCTTGAAATCCATTTCCCCCGTGATGATAAAATCAGTATTAGAAGATGGGAGAAGATGAGGGTTGTTTGTTTGATAGAGGGTTTGTGTTGTGAGTAGAACAGCTTTTCATGATTTGAGATGTGTCTTAAATGGCTGCCTCACTTCTGAACCAAAATAATGCCAAACTCCAAAATAATGATTTCCACTCTAAAGCAGTTGGAAGAAAAGAAAAAAAAGCTGATACATACTCATATCAATACTATACTCAATTAGTTGCCCAGTTATTTGATACTGAAACACTCCACAGGAATCTACAGCAAAACAACACTTTCAAATCCTCACTGCTACTCCTTGCTGATTTGATCAATGGGGTTTATAAATGGTGGTGAAATAGCAGGAATTTGGGGAATTTGAGCTCTGGAGCAGAAAGATGAGCTGCAGAGTTGGGGAAATGGTTATTCTGGTGGAAAAGGTATGGAGGAAATCAGGCTTTGGAAAGCAGAAACTCTGGGGTAAGATTGCCAAGGGACAATGCTGCACCCTAAAAGTTGGAGCCTCCACCTATTTTCAGCCCCCTCAAGGGCATTTTTCCATTCTTTTTTGTCATAGCCCTACTTTAAACAATGGTAAAGACACTGGATGGAAACATCCAATAGTGATTGCATATGATGGAAATTACTGACATTTCCCTCTCCTCCATCATAACATTTCTGCTAAGTTGTGAAAAATATGAATAAAGACATAAACACATTAAAATGAAATGTACATAGAATTTTAAAAGTGTATTATGAGGTTGTTGCTGCAATATCTGTTGGGTAAACAGAAAATGCAGCTGTCTAACAACAGCCATTGAAATGTGTAAGTATCCCAATAAACTCTGCTTCTTGTGGCTGCTGAGGCCAGTTTCAGTTCCCATGGAAACAGATGATGGATTGCCAAAAATGAGATTTGATGTTTTAAAATAATCAGTGATTTGAACTAGTGATTACTATGAAAGTATCGCAGTCCTCTTGCAGCGAGGAGGTTTTATGCAGGGAGTAGGGAAGGAACACATGGCAGCTGGCAGGCAGCAGCAGAGTTGTTAAAATTCTTGCAAATGGTCATGGTTGCTGAATGACAACAGCAAATGCAGTTTCTTGAAAAATCATTGAGTAAAATCTAGCAAAACCCCATTTTATAAAGTGGTAGGTTTTGAGGTTTTAGAAAAAAATACAAAAAATGATGTTGTACAGCCCTGAGATGCAATGCTTTCAAGTGCTTTTCCTAAATAAGGTCTCCTTTAGACCTCAATTCTGAGAATTCAAGGAGCCAGGTACATACAAGCTAGAAATTGCTGGATATTTGTTCTCCTCTGTCATTTCTCAATGACACATTAGGTCCTGATTGTACAAACAAGCCACAACAAACAGAAATAAAATGCTGACAACGTTCAGTTCTCCATAGGCTGGAGGGGAGTTCCAGGGAGGACACAGGTCTGGGATGGATCAGTGGCAGTACAGGGGGTTTGCTGGGAGTTTGGGTTGAGAAGCTCAGCGAGATTTTTTGGGGAAGAAACTAAAGAAAAGTGAAGGCCACACTCCCAGGACATTGCCACTCCTGAGAGGTGAGGGAAGAAGAGATTTCCTCCAGCATTTCCACTCCTCACCCCTTCCCTTTGCCCTGCTGTGATGAAAAGCAAGTCGATCTATTCCACTCCTTCCCCACTGGAATAGCAGGAATTTAGAGAGAAAAGCAAAGAGAGTGAAGCTGAGCAGGTGATGGCTGTGCTCACCCCAACAAACAGGAGCCTTGTCTGTCTATGTCTAGAATTGGTCCTTTCATGTGAAACAAGGATTTGTGTAATACACAAAAACAGCCACAGGTGTGTATTAAGAAATAAAAGGTAGCACAAACAAGCAGCAGACAAAAAGATTTCACACGAATTTTGGCAGAATTCGACTGTTTTCTCACTTCTAATTGCAAGATGCCTTCGCAAAGTTTCACCAGAGCCAAAAATGCCTCCTCTCACACGGATCAGAGTGACCCACAGAACAGCAGACAGCACGTTTGCAATGGATTTAAATTCATTTGGAACCTGTTCGGTGAAGGCCAAGCACAAAGCAGCTCCACTCCCCACTCTGGGCACCCGGGATGAGGCACAGGCTGCCAGCTTCTGCAGCACTAATTAATGTAAAACTGCCTCGCAATTGCTCCCATGTAGCAAATTCTTTAAATTCAAGTTGAATACTCTCAACAAAGTAGACTTGATGCAAATCAACCACAAAAGCCACAATACATCCCCAGAGTGCCAGGTTCTGTGGTTTTGGGTTTGTTTTGTTTTTTTTCTTCCTGAATCACACAGCCGTTTTCACTATAAAAGTAAATCTGCCAAAATGAAAGGCTTTTAAAGTATTCCACATAAACCTGTATCTTAAAGTTACAAACTTATATGTCTTAGCACCTTTTCACATCGCATAAAAATCCACTGGAATCATGAGGCAAGACAGAATTTGTCCTTTCCTGCATAGAAAGAAAATTAACAATTCTTTGTAGTACAGAGCCAGAAGTACTGACAGACACATTTTCCTTCAGTCAGTTTTGATTAATAAAAGTTGATTGGTAAACATAAGACATTACCTTTTGCTATATTTGATAAGTCACAAGTATTGTGCATCTATTTCCATAAAAACAGATATGTGAGGGGCCACAGGAGATAAACTGTTCCCAGGGATTTGTGAACAATTGCCACTTTTTAAGCATAAAGCAATAGTTTTCTTTTGCATATTTGCTCTTAAGAATGGCTGCGACACTTTTAAATAGTCTTATCTTGGCTGCATATTAAAATATTTCCATTTGTAGGCAGAGTAGTTCAAAGATTGACAGAAAAACGGTTTCCCACAAAAGCACATTAGTTATTAAAGGATTATATTCATGATTTGTCCCTAATAGCATCTTTAGTTCTGATTAGAAAATGCAGCAAATGCAAAAAGTGAGCCTCAACATACAATGACAACAAGTCTTCATATTTACCCACCTCTAGATTGAGGATGATTTTTAAAAAATAGTAAATAACTCACTTTCAAAGAGTAATGCTATTAACACTTCTTTCACAGTCCATATTTTCTTTCTCAAAGAACATTTGTACCCAGAAAGCAACAAACTCATCCATCAATTTCTACTGCAAGCTGTGATAAGTAAATCATACTTAGAGCAAAAAAGGTTTCCTTCCAGTGACACTTCCATTGCCTTTGTTTCACAAATTCCAAATCTATGATTAATAAGGGTAGTAGCACATAAAATTATTTTGTTCTTTATATGTGATCATCATAGGAAAAACAATATCCAACAGTCAGATTTTCCTCCTAGACAGTGATCTTTGAAGTTTTATTGAAATTTACAGCTGCTGAAGATTGTCCTGGAAGATACTGTGAGCAGCTGAGGCCCATTAAAACACAATATTAGTTCCAAGCATCCACTTTTTTCTAGCAAAAAATATGGATTTTACAGCGCTACCATAACGGCAGCAACTTCCCCTGGCTTATGAAAAAAACATATATTACAAAATCCTCTGTGGTTTGTGGTCCAAATTTGTAATGAAACATATTGGTCAAATCCCAAAATGTGCCTCTCATCTCATCAGCCCGAGTGCCTCTCCTGGGAAGAATCCCCTTCCAAACGAGCCTTGCTAAAGCTAAAAGGCGTTTTCTTTGGCAGCAGGGTTTTCTTCCTGCTGTCCCTCTCCCACCCACTCTGCACTCAGCATCCCGTGGTCCCCAGGTGCCACCTCAGCCTTCCTCCCCCTCCAGCAAACCGAACAGCAACAAGCAGCCCGAGGAGCCGAGAGGGCTCAATAAATTCATTTCTGACACGTATGTTAAAAACCTGTGGCAAACAAACGATGTGCAGAGAGGAAAGCAGTGAGGCTGGATCTAGACAGGTCACACAGCTTTGGGAAATAACGCTGGGGTTTGCTTCCCCTGGGGTGCTGCTGGTTCCTCTGCAGAGCACAGCACACGGTGATTCCCACAGCAGCCCCTGCCAGCCCGTGGTGCTCACACAGCCCCTGCCAGACCGTGGTAACGCGGTGCTGCCGCTCGCCCGAACCCCCCTCGGGGGTCGCCTCGTTCTGCCGGGCGGGCAGAGCAGCGCGTTCTTCCCGCCGCCGGTCCGGGCTCGGCTGGCTCAGTTCCAGAGCGGGAGAGCCCTCGGGATCGCACCCAGGGTCCGAGAAGCTCTCCGGTGTCACAGGCGCTGGAGAGAAAGGAGAGGCGGAGGGACTCTTCGATGTTACAGCAGGGG
>VZTG01002434.1:566934-636941 GCA_013397845.1 Melanocharis versteri
ATGCAGTGTGTTGGAAAGAGCCAGCGAGGCTACAGGGACTAACATAATTCAAATAGGTAGGGAAAGGGATTTTTGGACGAACACAGCTTCTCACCCTAAGTGAAAGGAAAGAGAGATGCCTCAGGAACACTGCCTGAACCTGCTGAGGTAACAGCAGTGATCTTTGAATCACTGCAACACCGTGGTGCTCACACAGCCCCTGACAGCGCCAGGGCTCTTCCAACTGAGCACTCCAAGAGATGATGGCAGATTTCCCTACAGTCCCTCACACCCATACAGGCCTTGGGGATAACACTGAAACTACTGGAAGATGATTCCTGGTGCTGCCTGTTCCCCCAGACTGAAGTTACCTGTGGACGTACAGTCCGAAGAAAGTTTCTCCTTCTCACGCACTCTGTAAGAAAACAAGATAAACTGGGACATTCTTTTCTCTTTCTAATCTTATGTTTTGCTAACTGAAGCTTCAAGGCTTCGACCAATCCCCCTGAGGGGTGAAATGACACTGTCCAATCACTATTATGTAGATATCTCTATATAAAAGTTAGAATCAAAATAAAGACACTTCACTTCTGCTTTCTACAGCCCAGTGTGAGTTTACTCTTTCTATTGCTGCCAGCAGCAACAGTTACCCAGTGCAGAAGTTTGGTTAAATAAATTAATTACAAGATGCTGATGGGTTTTTAGTTTAAGGGAATGATTTAATTCTACCAAATAGTCTTCTTTTTCAGGTACTGACTTTGATGTGGAGCCTGTGAAAGGTACATGCAGATAAATCAAATATTATAGGGGTTTTTCACATCTTACTGCTGAGAGGTGTTACTTCATAATATCAGCAGACAAGAGATCTGCAAATTTTTATTTTTTAAATTATTGCTCAGCTAATACATTGCAGAGTTGACAGTCTCTGAATTTATTGTTCAGCAATGATAATCATCATGATCTTAATGAAAGTATTATCCAGTGTATGTGAAAAGTAATTATGTGCTACTGGCTTAAGTTGTATGACAGGCTGGTATTTGCAGAGAAATGCACTGTGCCACTAGAACTGCTCACAGAAAAATGAAGTGGTGTTTGTTTGAAAGTGAAAAATATATATATGGCACATTAAGTCAGCTGCTATCATCAAAGCAAATCATAATCTAATGCTATTAGCAGCCCCAAATTTGATGTATTATTCCTAGATACTTTAATTTTTCCTCATCTTTTAAAGCTTACTTAGCTACAGCTACTTTTTTTTGACTGCCATTAATATATTTACTATTTTACTTTAACAAATGTCTAATAAATTTGAAGCAGCTTTGCTTATTTGCAAGATACTGTGAATGTTCAAAACCACAGCAAGTCATATGAGACAGTTGCTTGTGCTTAATGTATTTTCATTTCCACAATCTGCCAGCAGCTTCAGTCTCTAAGAGTTAATAATGACCAAACACATCCAATAATGAATTGATCTGAGTGCAAAACTCAGATATTAATCCATGTGTACCTGAAGGCAATGGAATTCAGCATTCCTGCCCAGTGGGATGAAGTGCGTTTGTGAAGTCTTTTGGTTCCTCAGGAGTTAATTCAGGGATTAAATGTCCATCCTGCTGAAAAGGACACCCCAGAAGTGCCTTTATATGCCAGAAATGAACTTTCCTGTTTTGTGTCAGACATAATTCCACTATCAAAAGACATGAGTTAATATTCATCCAACTGCAGCTTACATGGGGAAGAGCAGTTTCCCTGCAAGGAAGTTAATGAAGACAGTAATAATGTCTGCATAGAAGTTTTCTTCTTAAAGAAAGTGAATTAAATGAATTGATGGCTGGAATGAACCTTTTCTCTGAAAAGTGCTTCACTTAAAGAAAGGTAAAAAATCCTCAAAGAGTACTAAGAATTTAATTCCTCAATGCCACAAGTGAAAGGCAATTGTAGACCTTGATGGTGCTACTGTCCTTTGTGCCTCTCCAAGGTACTGTTTGTGCTCGTGTAAAGAAAGTTAAATGTGCTTTGCTTTTAAGCCTGATGAAGTACAGGCAGGCCAGGCAAGCTGAATACTTGACATCCCAGAGTAGCAATTTCTTTTGATGCAGTCACCTTTAGAGAGCTGCTGGTTTTGGTAAGATGTGCAGGGAAACAGGCAAAATCATCCCATCAGTCAAGAGCCGGGATAACAGTGCCGCTGGAACTCCCCATTTCTCTGCTGGTGTATTTGGAAATGAACCTGTCTGGGTGTAATGTGAAGTCTCTTCTAGAACTTCTTGGGGAATGTGGAATAATAACAAACACCTCAAAGCCTAATTCTTCTCCTTGCTCATTTTCTCTCGTTCTTGATCTTTTGGTCTCCTCTCCAATTCTCCACTTCATATTTTTTGAGCATGTACAGAGCTTCTTTTTGTTCTAGAGACACCTCTTGAAAATACCAAGCTGAGGCTTTGGTGACAGAGAATGCATAAAAGCCAAAATGAATGTACACCCACACTGCACTAAGTGAGGGGGGGATGACAGTGACTTTTAGGACTTAAATTTTTAAACACACACCACCGTGTCCCACTGACTCTGCTGCAGATTTGTTACTTGCCTTAAGTCATAAACTATGACAACAACCCCAGGAGTATGTGCAGGCCATTTGCTTCACATTTCTGTATTATACAGGGATTTGTTGATTTTTGCATGCGCACTCATTTAAGAGCAACTTGTCATCCTATTCCTGTTTTTATCTGGAGGCTTTAACAAATTATTTCCAACGCCATAAGAATAGGTACTAATCCATAGTTATTTGCTGCAAAATTCCACTACGAGTAACACCAGCAGTTAAATTAAATAGAGTGTGCAGTTTGAAAAAAATTGCCTGTGTCCCAAAGGAAACTTTCTCCCAGAAAATGTCACAGCCATGCACATTCTCAGAGTAGGATCTAAAAAAAGGTGAAACCAAAGCTATCAACTGAATCTTTTTTCCCCCACCCTAAACAACTGACAAGGGCATGTAGAGATAGGACAACGAGGAATAGTTTTGAACTGAAGGAGGATGGATATAGGGAAGAAATTTTTCCTGGTGAGGGTGGTGAGGCCCTGGCACAGGTTGCTCAGAGATGCTGAATAGCTGGCAGGGCCCCTCCCCAGAAGTGTCCTAGATACTGGTACCCAGTGAAGGAGAAAGAAATCAGCATTTACCACCTTAAACCTGCTAAGAAAGCCTTACTGCAGAGCCAATTAAATGCCATTCCTTGAAACGTCTCAAGAATTTCTCATTTTTTATTCTCAGAACTACTGTTACTTTTGATCTTTTGTACCTCTCACCTAAGGACAATTCTGTTCCCACATCAGTGAGATGAATCCATGCACAAAAACATGAGGATCGTTTTTATGGTATAAAAATGGTGCAGTGTTAAGTACATGTAAATTAAGGCTTTTGCATGAGTAAGACTTAACTTGACCAACTATTTGAATGAATTTCACCATAACCACAGCTGTTGTCCCCATTTTTAGCACCATTTATGTTCTCACTCCTCGTGCATCACAGCGATGTCCCTCCTAGAAATCATAATTACAGCTGACACACAAAATTATGGCTGATTGATTCAGCCAAATCATTGTAAGCTTGTTTAAGAGCATTAAAAAAGCTTTATATTGATTTAGCAATATAAGGTACTTTTAATCAGATTAAGGAGCATCGTACAAGGTGGTTGTATCAATTTCCCTGATCAGTTTAGCAGGAGATCCAGGGAGATTGATGCATCAGCCTAACTGGATCACTGGCTAAACTGATCAGGGAAATGGATACCTCCTGGTGCACAAAAAACGTGTGAAATGCACAACTTGCTCCACAGGTAAGAAACAGCTCCCAGAAGATATTTCTCCATTTCTCACAGCTTTATATGCATCCTCTCCATGTCTCAGCTTTCCTGTATTTATAGGGCTGCCATATTTACTTCCCAAATTTCACGGACAGCAAGATGTGAGTGGATGCTCTCTGGTTTTTCCCGTATTTTGAGACCTACTGCACACAGAGTGCTCTGATGATTGGTATGTGCACCATAAATCTGTCACTTCCTGAACTTACCAGGCTCACTAGGCACCATCTATCAAACGTCCAAGGAGGCTCACACTTCCAGCATGGGCATTCAGCTGCAAAAGCATTCAGAGATTCCTACACAGGCCAGACAAATGTCTCCAAATGTTCATTTTAGACAAAATTTCTGACCAGGGAAATGAAATTTATATGGGAACCTTGAGGTGTATTTCACCCCTGCTGTAGCCAGCGTTGCAGTTCTCCCATTTGTAAGCACGACCACAGAGTTCGAGGTGATTTTACCCCAGCAATCCCAACAGGGTAAGAGCAAGAGGAAAGCAGAGCAGGTGAAAATCAGGATCTTTATATTAACAAATACATGACATACACGGCTCTACCTGCAATTTCCCAAACTGTAAGAGAACTCAGGCAAATCTCATTTTTGGGCACTGCAGGCTTGCCTTGGTCACTCTGCTCTGTTCCCTGTAAGGGTTCCCAGGAAACTCCCAGACACCAGGAAAACAACGCCTTGCCAGCATCTGCAAATTCCTGATTTCTGTATTCTCAGCATCAACAACACAAAATTTGTAATGTGGCAGAAGTGGAGGAAGTAGATCCTTAATGGTTAATAACTCAGGATTTGTCACTTAGCTCTCTTCAAGAGATTGCCCAGGAACCCATTGTTTCATCTTCCAGCTGTTTCCCATCAAATTACTATTAAATTATTCATAAATTATTACATGGTTTCTTCACATCCCGGCAATACTAATTTTAACAGTTTCAAAGCTACTGTAATACCAGCTTTCAGATTCTAAAAAAGCAATAAAATATACCGTCCAGTTAGGAAAATTCAAATTTAAGAGTTTTGCCTTTCTAATATGAACTCTAAAGCCTCAGCAGTCCTGGAGCACAGCAATATCCCATTACCATCATTTGCTAGCACATCTATCCCTTTGAACACACGGAAATGTAATGCACAGTTAAAAACTAACTAGCAACATTCCTGGCATTTCAACAGATTTCTAATAAATGAGACAAGATTTAATCCACATTTTTTAATGTTGCAGCCAAGCCCTTCAGTCTCTGAATGAAACTATGCAGATAAAAATGTTGGATGGCTTCATAACTGTTTCAGAAAAGGATAAGTGAGCACACCTTGAGATAATAACTAATCAAAGTGCAAGTACTGTGTCATTAGGGGAGAGCTGCTAATTAGTAAAAAAGAAATAAAACTGTCATTGTAGGCTAAAAAATAATGACAAGAATAAACAATATCTGGAATTTTATTGTGAGGAAAATAGTACTAAGCATAACTCTGTACCAAAACCCCACAGATTCATGTATTAAAAGAAAAAAACCTCAGAATTCATTAAGTTAGTGCACTCAAGTAAACGTAATTGAGAGATGAACATTTCCTTTTCCAAAATGTTTCATGGAAATGAATAGCGTGAAGGAAGCTCAGACATTCTGCACATCCAGCCCCTTGTGCTGCACCAGGACCATTAAAACCACATGAATTATTTTGTCAAACTGCTTCAGAAGTTCAGAGACAGTCTTAAAATAGTAATTTATCTCAAACTTAGTACGAACACGACTACTTTATTCTCTTTAAACCTTAATTAGTGTACTTAAAATGTAAGCTGTGTTATCAAATATAATTAATCATATTTTAGGGTGGGTGTATTTTGAGCTTTAAATTGACTTACATTCTGCTGCTTGGTATAATCTTGTGCCCGTCTCTAAACCACGTCACTTGGGGCCTCGGATGGCTGAGGATGTGTGGGAAGTTCAGAACTGCAGCTTGTCCTTCAGTCACTGTTTTTCTCTGCTCTGTGGCCATGAAATCTCCCATGTCTGCAAAGAAAAAAACGAGAAGTTTTGCCTTTCTCCCCGTTTCTTTTCAGGGGACAGAGAAATCACCGTGTTTCCCAACAGCAATCCGCACTGGTAATTACTCATGGGACACTGTGGCTCAGGGGACAGGTTGGATTTTGGTTTATAGAGGGGATGGATGAACACAAGGCATGAAGGAAACCCCAGTGCTGCTGGTGCCCACAGGCAGAACATCCACGAGCAGCCCTGCCTGGCCCTGTGTTCTTGGGCAGTAACTGAGGGGTTTGACTGAAAATGACATTTTAATGCAGGTTTGTTTGCTTTGGTTTTCTGTTTGGTTGGGGTTTCTTTAGACAAATCCTTAAAAATAAAAAAGAAATCCTTGCAATGCAAAGGGATGCCCATGGTGTGTATCAATGTGTCCATTTTTTGGTCATTTTTTTTTATCCACAGCTACACAAACAGAAAAGCAGCTCTTCCACTGCAGCCAGGTCAATGGAGAGTCAGACCCAGGCAAGGATCCCAAAGGATCCTGGAATCCCAAGGCCACGGTCGTGCTGGGAGCTATCAGCTCTTCTGGCAGGACATTTCAATGTCAATAGTGCATCTCCCGTGTTAGAGAGCAGCTTTTAACAAAAATTTTAATGGAAGAAATGAAACTGCCCTTGCAGAACCTCTGCCTCTGCAGGCTTTATTTCACAGGCAAGTTCAGGTGTCTGGGGAGACCTTGGAAAAATTCAGTGAGTGTTTTTTTCTTGTTTTTCCACTGCCTTTCGTACTGCATTCTTATCCATTAAAATAAACAGGGCTGTAGGCTCTTCTTCACCCTCCAAAGAACCTCTCTGCATTTTAATTTGATTTAAACTAGGAAACTGACACACACACAACAGAGAACTACTCCAGCTTCTGTCACCGAATTCCCTTTTTTTTTAAAGGACAACAGGGTTCTCTACAAGTTCTGTGCTGCAGAGAGGAATGCAAAGGACACAGAAAAGAGAAGACTGCTATCAGGTCTGTGAATGGCAGGAGATGAGAAGAGACAGAACAAGAGCAGGAATTAAAAACACATGGTATTTTAAAGAAGCTTTAATCATCTTTGTGATTTTCAAGTTATTTATTCAGACATAATCAGCATTGTACTTCCTCTGCTGCTCCAGATTCCTTACAACTGTAATCAGATCAGCTACTTGAAAAGAAATTTCAAACTGCGGAGGTGGATCTAATTAACTTCACTGTCGTATGATTATTTTAGTTTTCACAATCCAGGAGTTTTTAAGCCCATCCTGTAATTAAGATTTACTCAGCAGTTTTCTCACAGATATCTGTTCCCATTCAGCTAAGTAATATGTTAGCATGTGTTGAGAATATTATTTAAATTATTTAACAAGTTCCCTGCTACTTCAGCTATCTAGGACATGGAAAATACCTCTGATCTTTGTCAGTGCCATTATAATTACACCTTTCAATTTTTCACTGGAGATCTTGAGTTGAAGTGTATTGGGAAGCATCCTTTACTAACTGGCAAGAGTAGATAATTTCTTGTGAATCCTTCTGAGTTAAAAGGCTAACATTTCATTCCCCATAAGTTTTGATGAGTGGCTAAGATGATTTTAGGAACCCCTTGGAACATTGCTTTCTGATATGTTTTGAAGAATAACCAAAAAGCAACATATGATAAAATATCAGGAACTTCATTATATCCACACAGTTTATATCAATTAATTTAAACCAAAAACATTAAAACACAGCAAACAATCACATGGCATCAGTAGCTACCCTGAGTGAAGGGGAAAGAGGATATTTAAAACTTGGAGAACACTTCAATCTGCAGGCATAAAGTGCAAATCTGACTGGCCATTTCACTATAGAAGCCACTTATGTCACAAAGGCTCAAGACCAAAGGTCTCCCAAGTTACACAGGATGTGGTTTGCTTTGCCTCAGTGTCTTTATCAGTGAAAATAAATGAATACATGAATTAATAAATAGATTGCTTGATTCAGACAGATTTAAGAGAGAGCTTTTTAGACTCGTTCGGCAATGTAGACCTACAAATTAAATGGGGGAAAACTGAAACTGAAGTAAAGTAAAAAATTGCACTTCTTACTCTCTCCAGAACAGCCAAACACACACACAAACTGAAATGGAGAGACAAAGCTCTGCACTGCAAACCTCCTTCAGAGGGGAATAAAGCTGTCATTTCAGGAGTCAGAGTCCTGCAGCAGCAGCAGCATCAAGGGAAAGCATCCCGTGTCTCCTTCTCACTATTGTTCCTCCAGGACTTCCTGAGGAATTGCTCCCTGCACTGTGCCAGTGCAACTGCTTGCACAGCTGGGCAGGGAGCTGGACGGGAGGAGCTGGGAGAGAACTCCTTGAGCAGCCCAACAAAAGAACTGCTGCTCTTTTAGAAACCTTGCTGAAATCTCCCAGCCCACAGCTGCACAAACATGTCCTGCTGAGCCTAAGGGGAGAGTGAGCCAGGCTGCAGTGCAGGAGTGGGGATGATTAGTGGGGTGCAGGAGGAACTGGGCACGGTTTTCCCTGGGACTGCTACCGAAGCCTTTGTCCCCTAAAGCACACCTGGAGATGCAGCTCCAGAGGCACCCGGGCTCCTCCAAGGGCTCAGTGCAGCACAAGGAGAGGCATCTCGCCCTCCCCTTCCCCTGCTAAACCCCCTGCTCACCCCACACCTCACTCGAAGTTCTGTTCACTCACAGCAGCTTTCAGCAGATCCTCTGTGACCTGACAGAACTCACTAGAACTGCAGAGGGATATTTGGAAAAGTACTGGCAAGGGTCTGACCCAGGTCAGAGCGAGCCCGTGGTCAGCAGACAGCAGGGGCACTAGGGCTGGCAGCGGTCAGGGAAGGAAAACCCCATTTTAGCAGCAGTTTATTTTTGCTTTAGATCCCAGCAGCTCTGAAACAATAGAAAGACCAAGCATCAAATTACTGATATTACTGACATTACAGTATAGTAACAAAATCTACTGTGATGCAGTAAGCTGATGGACACGATACCAAAGCTTACATACTAGCATTTGCAACTGGTTTTATTTTAAAACACAGGAAATTCCATGTAATTTCCCTCATTGACATCCTGATTAGCTTGAATCAGTTCCTCTAAATTGGGTATCTAATAAATAATTCAATTTCTCTAAATTCCACTTATCAAGTGACATTTACTACTACTGAATTTCCAGTTACTGACCCTAAGGAGGAGAAATTTGATCCATGTATGAGACTTCTTAGGCACAGCACACAAATCTGTCTCTTTCTAAATTTCTTTTATGCTTTTACTTTGGAAAAAGAATACGGCCTAATTTTATTATTATTTCCAAAAATGTTATTTGAATTGTATTTTCTATATGTTAACTGAAAAAAAGGAAATCAAGAGTGTGTGATCATTTCTTATGTCACGTTCACTAGCATGAACTCCTGCTAAAACCAACTTAACCTTTCCAAATGGCAGCTGGATTTCAAAAATTCTGCACAGTCCAAACTGACGTGGGGCAAACATTGGGGGAGTTTGCTTCAGAAAGGTGTTGAGAACAGAATTTTAAAGTTTTGGTGTGAAACTGCTGATTTTGTATCACAAGGACTACGATGTAAAACCTTCCTGGTGCTATCCCCACCATCCCATTCCCTTTTGGATGCTGCTGCTTTCCTCTGGACTTTTTGTTGTTGTTGTTGTTGTTTTGCTTGATAGTTTTGTGTTGCTTAATCCCATAATGCAGAACAGTTCTCTCATGCCACGGATGTCTCCAAACAATCTCATTTTCATGGCTTGGAACAGCTCAAAGACTCAACGTTGCACTGCTCTGAGCTGCTTCCAGAACTCAAGTATGAAACTTCTTGTGCAGCAAGAATTAAAAAATTCATGAAATCTGCTATCTAACACCTGTGCAGACTAACAAACGCTATCATACATCAGGGTTTTACCCCAAAAGAAGCAATGAGGGACAGAGTGACCCCCAGGCAGACATACATGCCACTTGGACTTGAGATCTCCTCTGCAGCAGTGCCCCCATCCTGTTGCGCACGATGCACTGGTAGGAGCCAGCGTCAGCCCTCTGCAGAGCTGGGATGATGTACCTGCGAGGCAAAAGGCACTGTTAGACAGCACTTCTTCCTGGGTTACACTTTGTCCTAAATGCTTACTGTATTTTTTCTTACAAACAGCGTTCTTGTGTAATCTCAGGTCTTTGGTTACAATATTATCTGTTATATACGGATTTTTAAAGAGCAGCTGACATGAAATGCATAGAATACCTTTCAGTCTTCAGTTCTGCATATGATAAATGCCAAATATATAAAAAATTCAGTTGAAAGACAGATTTACATTTTTTTCCTTAGTTTTCTCTACCTTCATTCATAAGGCAAGGCAGGTAATCAGTTCAGAGGAGCCACAAGAAGACAAAGTGTGGGTATTAGAAAGACTTGCAAGAAATATCAAAGCTTTCCAATGAAAGCTCCACTGTGTGACCACTGGAACTCCGAGAAATCCTGGAAGTGCCACTGTGTGCTGCACATCGTGTTTGCTCTGCCCTTCACTGTGCTCAGACAGACACTCAGTCCACTAATCTCACCTTCCTCATTCAGCTACATCTGATTGCTCAACATGAAAATGAGCTGATAGGCACAGTTTAAATGGGAATAAAACACATGAATAATAGAGATAATCCTGCATTAAACAAACATTAATCACAAGCGCATATTCCCCCAGTCACCTTCAGGAGATATTATGGCAGGATTAATGAAAGTCTTTATGGAAGATAAGGAAGAGGAAAACTGCTGAATTTTAATCTTCAAAATTTAATTCCACTAAAAGAAAACATTTCTTCTTAGACTCAAATATACTGTACACACCCACGTGCAGAGCTTAATACCTGAACAGGATCAGGGAGCATAAAAACAAAGGAGGCAGCAGATTCTGATGTAATCACAAAATACACCCCAGCAAAGGGGTCGCACCACCAAACACAGGGGACTAAACCAGAGCCCAACACCGTGGGCCAGCTTTAGACATCCCTGGGATTTCCAGGAGCCCCTGGCTGCCCATGGATGTGAGCTGTGACTCCTGTGACCTCCTCTGGTCACTGCTGCCACCTCCCCAGGAGCCACCAGCACGTTCCCTCCCGTGGCTGTGGCAGCTGGCACCAGGAAGAAAAGATTCCAACCTGTGCTCTTTGTGAGAGTCCCAGCAAGCCCAGCACACAAATAATCACTCTGAAGCAGGAATGTTGCTGCCTCCTGCCTGAGGAGCCTCACCGTGGGGAACGGAGTGAGGAAATAGGTGAAAATACAAGGCAGAGGGTAGAAATCGATAGGACAGAAGGCTCCTCTAGCTCCTTACAAAATAATTTCCTTCTCTGCCAGGCAGAAGATTGTTGTAAAACATCATTTAAAAAAAAAAAGAAATAAACTGAAGATTCTGAAAAATGCCAAAAATTATTTTTTACAGTTCCTTTCACCGAATAGTTATACATTAAGAATCTTTCTTCCTCCCATAAAGATTTAGTGTCCTACTTGGCTAATGCCTTGTCTACTAAATAAAGCCAAAATTAAAAGCCTCTTTCCTGAGTATTCATCTGCACTAGGACAGTAATGCAGAGTTAGTTTTGCTGCCACCAGGACAAAACAAATCAATTAGATCAGAAGTGTCCTACTTTGGTTTTCTTTTCTGACTTATTAAAGTTTCAGCAGGAAACATTCTTAACACATGGCCTGAAGAAATGAAAATCTTTTAAAAATTTACAGTGAAAATCCCATCTACCTTGGAAATTCCAAGGCAGCTAAAACCTAGAGCAGCTGGATTCTCAGTGGACCTACTGAGAATTACACTGGGTATAATGTGCAGGTACAGAAAGCAAAATTAGAAGAATTAAATAACAAAAGTGAAAAGAAGAGATAGGATGTGTGTTTATACTGTTTGAGACTAACTTGAAAATTGCAAACCTGGGCAAGGGATAAATATTGATGGAATTTCTGATTCTGTGTTTACAATTTTAAACAGTCTTTATGCACCTCATATGTCTTATTATTGTTTTAAAACTACTTTTCTATTGACCTAACAGCCATAACGCTGCTTTTTGTGCTATGCTTTCCCCGTTCCCCCTGTTTTCTGATCTGCAAGAAGGGATGTAAATAGTACTTTCTAAGTTCTAACTAAGACTTTCTTCCCCAGAATGAACTGAAATCGAAGGTTAATACAACTCCTTACAGTGACAAGGCATAATTTCACTATATTTTTGTCCACGCTCAAACGATGAAGACAGATCTTCCCATTGCAGAGATGCCAGGAGGCTCCTTAAGGTTTCTGGGGACGTCTGCAAGGGCTTTGGAAAGTCAGCCCCGACTTTTCCCTCATTTGGAACGGCACAGCCAACCAGAACCTGGCGTTTGGGAAGTTTCTGCAGAGAGATGGGAAGTGACAAGCGGAAAAGAGGAGCTTCAAGGGGAGCGTCCCCGAGCGTGACGAGCTCCACCACCCCTCTGCAGAGAGCTCCAGGAGGGAGTGGCTGCAGCCACCTGAGGAGAAATCCCAGCTAACACTTACAGTTCACTCCTAATTTAAAATTGAAACCCTCATTTTAATTTTAAATGCCCTAAGAGTTAAAAGCGAAGCTATAGGCAACGGGATTTAATAGTCACAATTATGGATACAAAATTAAAGCTAAATGTATTTTATTAGATATTCATGTTACTTTTTATCTACTCAAGCTTTTTAACAAAAGACTTATGAATCAACAGTGCTAACTTTTAAAATACAGAATCAAAATTGAAATGTGTCAAATGTTAAAAACATAATAATCAGATACTTTTAAGTAATTTGGTTGAAAGTGTATGGCTGCTTAGACATGACTTTAGTTTCTTAAATTCCAATAAATCAATATCTTCAGGCCACAAAAGCAAATATGAAAGACACACCTGGTCCAGAACTTAATTCAAAAGAAAACAAAGGGAAAAAAAAGAAAACAGAAAAAAGACACTGTCTGAACATTGAAGTCTCTTAACTTCTAGACATGACCAAAATTGCTCCTGCAGTCAGCAGCATTGATTTGTTTTCATAATGTGTATCTCAAATCACAAAGAATTTCTGAGGTTGTTTAATAAATTCCTAACACAAAGTGCTGTATGCACAGTCACTGTAAGAGCCGGGCTGTGCACACAAGCAGCTTCGTTAGACAAAGAGAAGCTGCTCCTTCAGGGTCACCAATGTCACAATGCAAAGACTCCAATTACTTCTTTACTCACTTGGGCTGTTATAATAATATATTTCCAGCCTGTTACAATATGGACATTGCTTTAACTGAGACACACTAAGTAATATCAATTACCAAAAATCTTTGATTGATGATTCAAATTGCAGCAGAAGTCACTTACTCAGGGAAGATTCGTGCATTTAAACAGACTATTTACCCAAGAGAACTGCACAGCAAACTGTTATGGGGTCAAAGGTTAAATTTTGCAACTGGAATTTTTTATGTCTGAGCATATCTTTTCCTTGCTTTCATTCATCCTAATGCACCTATGCCATTTTTTGGAAGCTTAAAGCTTTGCATTTCTATAGAATCAAAATCCTGTTTAGCTGATCTCTGCCTGGCATAGCAGTAGGGATGCAATTTCTAAATTAATATTTTCTATCAATCTTATTTTATTATCATAAACCAGCAGCTTCCTCTGCACCAGATCTTTTAATTAGAAATAGAAATAAGAACAATATAAAAATCACAGAATTAATAAATATGGTTGGAATCACGACCTGACATTCACAAGAATAAATTAAATGCAATATAAGAAACAAGGGACTGACTGCAGGTATGTGCACCCACAGCTTGGGAAAGGTGTTCCAATAAGTGACTCCAACTCACTGCCATACACAGTAAAATTCCAATTTTGTATTAGGATGTCCACTAGGTTAAGAAATACCATGGCGTTCTGGTCTTATTTCAAAATGTCACAGGTTCTTACTCAGGTTTCTCCTAATACCATGAAATGTCATCTCCCAGTGCCCAGCACCTGACAGGGCTGGAGTTCTACGCTCTGCTTGCTGTTCACTCCATGTCCATGTGTCCGTCCTCTCACACCGTTTCTCCTCCCACTCTCTCAGCACCTTACATGGTCGAGGGCTGCTTTCAGCTCCTTCCACCCAGCCACTACAACTGACTCTGTGTTGTTGATCAAAACAAGTGGCATTTGCACAAAGCCATGCTCAAACACTCTGTGATTTGTTGTGCTATTAGAGATCTTTTCATTTTCTAGGACGCGTTCACAAATCTCCTCTTTATGTGCATGTGGCTCGTAACCCACATCCCAAAGGCTTGAAAGCAGCAACCATCAACAGATGCAGGGATTCAGGACTAAGAGGGCTCATCCAAATTAAGTCTTGCATTTCTAGGTAACTTCATATAGAACTAAATGTTTGGGTTTAAACAGTTGCTAAATACTCTAAATGCTAAATGACCCCCAAAAGTTTTAAGAAGTTATTTAAGGGAATTTTTTCCCCTACTGCTCTGTAAATGTAAATAATATCAAAAACAGAACTAGTGCTAGGTTACAATTTTGGAAATCTTTGAGAAAAGTAATTATGGATTACCTTGTGTAACAATATAGAACTTTATATCATTATCTGCATTATCTGCTTACCAACTTACACAGTAATTTCTATCTGTAGTAATGGAGCATAGCTTTTCCCTACCCTAAGCCTTTTGTCCCAAAAATGCAGCATTTAGCTTGGTTTGCCAAAGGTACAGGTGTTGTACATGGGCTCTCTCTGTCACACGCCCACCCCTCACAACTCCTGAACTCACCTGGCAAATTTTACAAAATTTGAAAGCACCAAAAAAGTTGCATGAAACTTAAATTCCGGTAAGGGTACAGAAATTTCCATTTGCATGGAGAAAACCCAGTCAATCCTCCCACATTAGAGAAAAGCAGACAAAACTTGGCAGTCTGGCACGTTGATACTTGGCCAGCCATGTGCTGCCTATCAGCAGAAATGGAGCTCTGATAAGCCACACTGGGGCTTTTCTCCCGTTTGATGGAATGTCTGTGGGACGGGGAGGGAGGCAGGAGGGAGGTCCTGGGGGCAAACTGCACAATCATTAAAGAGCAGTTTGTTAAACTATCAGCTCCGTTTGGGCATTCCTAGAATTGAAACAGAAAGTTCGGTGTGGAATTTAAGACAGACCACATTCCTCTAGATCTGATGGAGACGAACAGTCCCGGCGAGCTCGGCTCTGTTCAAGGATGAGCTCACACATCATATGTAACATTTAGCTAAGGAATGTGCCTCCTATTTATTACAAACACAGCTAGAAGTTACTTCTCCAGTAAAAGGCACTTTTGGTACTTAAAAATTCTGCGTTAGGACCCATGTTTTGAAGCGTCAAATCTTGTATTTAGCAGAGGAATCTCATCTCATCTGTTTACAAAACCTACTCGGCTTTCATAAGAAGCCCCCAAGTCCCTGTGTCTGTATCTACAAAGCCGTTAGAGGCATTGGGAAATTGAGGGGGTGGGGTTTGGTTTGGGGCTTTTGTTTGCAATTCCACTTGCAGAAGGTGATTATGTGGATGATATTTACTTGTATTCACTGGAGTAGGAGGTTATTTCACTGTCGTTGTGCAACCACTTGAATTCCAAGGGCCAGCTGCCTTCGGCAAGGCACGTAAGGACCAGTCGGTTTCCTTCCAGGTGGGTCTGGGGCAAGCCTGGCTCTGTCTTGAAGAATGGTGCAACATCCCCTGCAAAACAAAGGAAAGAAATGGGTTTGGAGGCTATTTAGGAAAAATATAGGAGAAACTACTGATATTTAGCTCATTTCTTCTCAACACGGTCATTGTAAAACAAGAAACAACATGATTCAGTTAAGGCTTGCACTGGTACATTCATAGCTGAGCTTTATCTTTAGGGGCAGAATTACCAAGATCTGGATAAACTTTGTCCTTGCCCACTCAGACAAACTTCTGTCCATGTTTACTCTTTCCCCATATGAGAATTCCAACACTGTCTGCTGTGGCAGGCAGTGAACAGCCCTATGGGTTTTTTATTCCCCCTTTTCCTTTCTGAGGATTAAATCCACTCAAAGCTTTTTTTTTTTTTTTTCTTGAATAGAAACCAGAAGAGTAATCTTGGATAGAAATTATTATCACAGCAGGAAAAGTCTCAGGGTAAATGAAGATTCTTGATAGGGAAAAGAATTTAGAAAAAAACACCTCACAAGTTTAATGGGTTTTTCAATGTTCTTGCCAACCAAAATGTGTTAAATTATATTACCTGAAGCCACTAACAGATTTTGAATTAGGGTACTTCAGTAATATGCAAGGGTCACATGTAATCTCAAACTCTTGTGTATCACAAATAAAACACTCCAAGCAGCAAAATTCTTGATGGGTAAATTGCCAAAGCTCTGCTCAAATACAGATTGATTCTGAGTCCACACCTGCTGGAGATCTGCCCCCGTCACCTCTGGAAGATGAAGGTTTTCACACTTAATGTGTCAAATTTCTACCTGAAACTATAGAGGAACTATAGGCTTAATTTTAGAAGCATACAAATACCTTCTATAACCAAAATTAACACAGAATGGCCCGGGTTGGAAGGGATGTTAAAACTCAACCAGTTCCAGCCCCTGCCATGGGCAGGAACACCTTCCACTAGACCAGGCTGCTCCATCCAACCTGGCCTGGAACACAGGAGTTCTATTCAAAGTCAGACATTTAATACAAAATATGAATAATATTCAATAGGTAGATAATAGTGAGTTCTGCTTTAAAGAGGGCAGGGTGTGTGTGTGTGTATGTACTTGACATATAAAATATGAAAACCCCAAGATATACAGATGCTGTCCTAGTGCAAGTATTGGTTCAATTAAACTGCAAACCTTCCTTTTAGAATTTATTTTTACACAGGCTCAGGCATTTTTATACTTGCTATTTAAAGAGTTTAACCTATATTTTACAGTTTGGAGGGAGGTGCCCTCATGTGCTGTTCAAGGCTGGCTGGAAGTTTTGAATGCACAGGTGACAGAATCCCTGACAGCCCCAGGACATCCCCAGAGCTCGGGGCAGGGGGTGCTGAGGGTGGTTGAAGAGTGGCCCCACTGTTCCACTGGGGTTCCCAGCCCAGCCTGGGGGTGTTGGTGTCTCCAGGCCTTTATCTTTCCCTTTGCCCCTGCTCAGGGAATTTTCCTGCCTTGGCAGAGCACGTGGCAGCACAGAGTCCCAATCATGGAAGGGTCCTGGGGCAGAGCTGGGCTCCAGCTGAGCGTGGCCAGGGAGCCCCGGGCTCTCTGGTGCCAAATATCTCCTGCAATGGGCTATAAATCAACCAGAGCTCCCCACTCATCTGATGATTTGGATTGACAAATCTTCTCCTGAGCTTTTAGAATTTAACTTCAGGAAAACAGTCATTTATGCAGAAAGAAAAAGCACATAATCTTAAAGCAATGCTTATAAACTATCACATAAAATCCGATCTAACAAACTGAATTGAAAACTGTATTTGGGGTAGGGCCCTTTTCTGATTTGTAGCATTTTAAATAACCTGTCTTTCAAACAAACTGATTTGTGACGAGTGCAGATCAGCAGCATCTTCTTTAAATTGGCTATACAGGAAGCTACAACAATTCAACATATGAGAAAATCGGAACAGTTCCAAACTAGCAGATATTCCCAGACAAGCCAAGAAGAGTTTTTACACTTCTCCACACTGTTACATGACTGAGAATATATTCTGCAAAGCTTCGCTTTTAGTTGTTGTTTTAATGACTGCAATTATTGTGAAATCATCCCAATTCTCATTGTCTCCTAACTAGTAAAATCAACCAATGCTTTAAACATTATAAAGAAAAATTTAAGTTGGAGTTAGAGAATATTCCTGTGAAATACAGATATTTTACCCAGAATGAAAAGCAAATTTTTACAAAGATCTTTCTAAACAAGTGAGAAAATGCTAAATCCTGTCAAAGGCTTCAGATGTATTTTGGGGAGTCTCCCAAGGGAGTTTCAGATATTCTACCCTGGTTAGATTAAAGGTGTCAGCTTCCTCTGGAGATGGAAAAGCAGCAGCTGGGAGCAGTGCTGGTGTTCAGGGGAAGATAACAGAGCCCAGTTGGTAAAGTGAAGTGATTAGTGCTGAGTCCCCTGAAAACAACATTTACCTGCTCATGTGCAGAGGCTCCTGGAATGAGTTCCCTAAACCATTCCTCCCCGAAGAAAGTTCAGTCACTGGGGGAGAGCTCGGTGGAAGTGGTGTCTGCAGCAAACCGAGTCATTTGTCGATCCTTGTTTGCAGTGATTTACAGACTCAGCAGCACAACCTCCTTCATTACTTACTCTGAATTATCCACTTAATCCTAACTTATGTCTTTCCAAGGCAAAAAAAGTGATGTATTTGGAAGACAAAGTGCTGCCCACAAGTCTGTCATTCAGCCCTACATTTCCTACTCAAATATTCCAAACCCAGTGATGCTGCAGCCCACTCAGAGCTATCTCCCATTTAAAGCATCACAATCAAGCTGTTATTACATGAAAATGATTCTCAAAACTCAATCTTGTTCTTTTAGAAGCTAAAATTTAATAGGCCTATGGGAATATTTTTATAAAGAGTATAGCATGCTTTATAAATTACCCTGGCTCTCTGGAAGATTTACTTAAACCCTTGAAGTAATTTTATCTTCTAATCCTTTATTCCTGACTTTCTCATCAATCACAGACCATCAGTTTATCAAATTCAATTATGCAATCAGAGCTCACTAAACATTCACTGAAAGCAGAAATGAAAATAAAACACAGAGCAAAGATTCCATGCAGAGAGGCAGCTTTGATGACATTGGCATTTCTGCAGCACAGGGCTGCTCACACCTCAGGCTCAGGCTCAAACCAGGGCTGCACTCTGGGCTTTATTTACAAATTTAAGCTGTAATGGAAAGCAGAATTTAAACCTGGACCCATGAGGAAAAGTTTGGTTGCTACAGAGGATCCCAGGGAAACAGGAAAATTGGCAGGGAAAAAATCAAAGTGATCTCAGAAGGGAAGATGTGGGAAAGAAATAACTGGCTGAGGGATGGAAGACACAAGGGGGCAGTTAATAGGTACGAGATGCACTCAGTAATTAACTACAGAAAGAGCTCACCAGGAGGGTAACCTTGGCTAACCAAGGGTTTAGAAGCCAGGAAGGCATTTTTTGTTTCATACTCTTTAAGAACGGAGTAAAATATTAATGAAAAGCCTATCTGAGTCCTAAAACCAAAAATAATAAAATACTGCAATTATTATTCTTGGCTAGAATACTTTTCTGCCTACTAAAAAAAAAAAAAATGAAGCAAGCATTCATGCTATCCACTGTTGCTTTTTCTAAATGTGTTAATACTTCCAGCTTCCCTGGCTCTTCAGTGATGCTGATTTAAAAATAAAAGTAATAGTAATTAAAGAATTTTTTGAGTTGCAAGAAGGAGCAAAGGGATAAGGTGCCAATCTGTTGGCACATGTATATTTACAGCTTCAGTAAATTTTCATTAAGTCTGGTAACCTAACTCGCCAACATCCCGACTTGTGTCCTTAAAAGGATGCTGCAGATTTATTTTTATGTAAATCTCAAGAAGGAGTAGGATTGAATATGCCAAAATTATCTGGAAATTTGCTGCACAGCGTGTCTGCCTTGCTTTTCTGCCCCTCTAAACTGCCTGAGTTCCATTACACTGCTGGGCTGGCCCATCCAGTTTCTCTCTTTGGTACGTGCAAAGCTTAGATGGATTTTATCTCAAAATAAAGATTCAGGACTAAATTCAACAACACCCAGACAGTTTTTCTTGGATTAATGCTGACATTTAAATACAAAATGGTGCTGGGTGCAATTGTCCTCTACTCAGGGCTTGTCCTCAGCCCTGGCACACGAGATGCACCACAGGAAAGCTGAAAGCTCCCTCGTGCTCCCTTCTCCCTGAAAATCACGTCCAGGCACAAACTTACAACAGGAACTGCGAGAGGAAAAGGCAGCCGTCGAAATGACTGGAATGACAACAAAAATTCCAAGAGTAGATACTCATTAAATACCCAAGGAACCCCAATCTCATCAGGATTTCGTGAGAGAACATGACTTCAGAAACAGGAGAGCAGCATCTCAAGGACCTCAAACATTCCCTCTAACTAACAAATTAGCAAGGATTGGCTAATGATTCTTAGCCTTTGAAGAGCTTACATTTGTAAAACACATAAAGCAAAGTCAGATTAAATAGATCTTTCAGTTACTACAAGGTCTTACAAGATCTTGAAAGCAGTCGCAGAGTCCTGTCCCTCAGGAATTAATAAATTTTAATTGAAGACACAATTTGATCTTGAGAACCTCTACTCTGTGGAGAAAAGTAAAGTTACAGTACTCCAGAGAAGTACCACATCACCCTCGTCTGTAAAACCCACTGCAACTACCCTCTTCAAATCTCTTTTTTTTCTCCAGAAATGTTGGATACCAACAGTTACAGGCAAAATCAAATGCCCACTTCCTGAAAAAGTCCGTTTCTGTGGTCCTGAACCCTCAGAGGAAGGAAAATGCAGGGAGTGCTGAGAGCAGGTCAAGATCCCCACTGCCACTGCTATTTGTCTTTGTTATGCATCTCTACTTTAAAGTCACTTTTAGGTGAGCTAATATTGAATATTAAAAGTAGCTCAACCTGCACATAAATCAGCAATTCAGAGCAAATACAGCTCAATCACTTAACAAATACCAGGTGAGCAGTTGCCTTTCCATCGCTCAGTTGGCCCTACAGGTTCAATATTGAAAATAGAGTTTTGACTGAGATACATTTTTCAAACTCAAAAGAAAAACACAATGGGTTTATTTAGTAGCACACCTCTATTGATTTTAGCTTATTAATCTCCAGTCAAAGCATGATGCACATTACTGTTTCTTCATATGCTTCTAAAGCTACGATCAAGTGACACGGGAAAATAAAGAACAGAATTATCTCTGAGGAATTCTCCAGGAAAATGAGGCAGAGGCTGAACGATCAGCCCAGGAGAAGACCAGCAACACAGAAATGAGTTTGCTGTCAGTGTCTGCCAGGAAAGCAGATGTGAGCCAGCTCCAGGTGGGTAAACGATGACTGCCACGACAAGAGTATCCCAAAAGGTCTGTCTGAGGCACTGAATGTGTAACACCAAAGCAGGGATAAAAAGGCAGCTGGAGTCAGGAAACCCAAACTAGAGACAGGAAGGATCTTTCCAGTAATCCCCAGAAACTGGTACAACTATGGACAGCAAAACCCCATTCCAGACCAGACTGAAGTTCAGCTGTGACATTGTCGAGCACAAACAGTCAAGCATGAGCTGCTCTGCTCTCTGTACAAATAACTGCAACCTCCTGGGAAAATGGTTTTTCTTCCTATTCCCAAGTTGGATATGGAAAAAAAAAATTCTCTATTTCTTTTTCAAAAGGATCTTTTAGTCTTGCTATCTCAGTTTTTTAATCTTAGAGTTTCTGATATACATGTATACATGTGCTAGCTCTGGATGCAAGTTGTATTCTCTTGTGGAAATGAACTTCAATAGATTGTATGGCATATGAATTTGGAATGATTACACAGTAAATCCTGGGAAATGTACCAGAAAGTCAGATGGAACTCAGATATATTTGAATCAGTCTTCTTTTGAATTCAAACCTTCTAAAATGCATTGGTGAGATGCTGGGGAAGTTAGTACATGATCTATTCATAAACTGTCAACAATGTCAAACATACATTCGAGCATTCAGTCTCTTTAACTATATTGATTTGCAGGAAGTCTACTTTACCCAAAATATTGGATCTTTGAGATTCAAATTTTTGTAGTTGGAAGTGTGACATAAATCACCAAATTAAATTTAAATTGCATTTTACTACCTCATTCTAAACCTCGATTGCAAAGGACTGATGCATCATAGTGGATATTTCATTAAAATATCAGGTTATTTTTCAAATATATTGCAGCAGCTAAGAATTTTCACACAATGGTATAAAGCATTCTCTCAAAATGGATTTCCTGAACTTTCATCAAAGATGATATCTGATTTTATACTGGAAGAGTACTGAAGCAACTGTATTTAAATCAGTCTTTCTTCCTCAATTTCACACATCAAGTAAATGAGCCCACGCTGCCCATTTCTGTCGTCCTAGAGATTAAAAAGATAACCTTCTTTTTGGGTACCTCCATTATAATCCCTGAATGCAAATACAGATATCAGCTGAGGTTGATGGATGGTGCTTTTAGAGGTTTAATTGGGGATGGAATTAAATTGTTTTAGGACTCAGCAAGTTCTGTGAGGAAGCCCACATATTTTTAGAATAAGTGACATTTATTTCTTTTAAATGCACAGTCACAGGGAGACAGGATTTCAATGAGTAACTGCTTTTTTTGCCTTGAACAGCTCACATAACTAATTGGCAAGTTAGTTATTGGGTAATTGCCAATCATATATTTGATTTGGATGGAGGAAATATTGAACTAAAGATTGCAAACCTGTTGCAGCCCATCCCAAGAGGAAAACTAAACATTCTGTAATGTATAGTTATGATTAGCTCTCAACAATTCAATAGAATAGGAGTCCCAAGTGGCAAGAATGAGTGTTTCACACTGATAGTTAAGTAGATTTAATTAAAAATTCTTTTTTATTTTTAATTGAAGCATCACTTCTCTGTTTCAGAATTACCTAAATGGCACTGCAGATTCCAGTTGGCTTCTCTGCTCCTCGTTTCTTGATGCAAACAGACCAAATGTTTTTCCCAAATCTTGGCTAACACATAGTATCGCTTAAAAGAACAAACATCCTAATTCATTCCCTTAGAAACTTCCATAATTCTAAGATAAACACCACAAAGTGACTTGCTCCAGTAAAACCTGTTTTGTTATTTCCAACCTTTCTTCCCTGTTTTAAGGCACAAACATTTCCTGTTATCTCTCTTAGCATTCTTCCATTTTTCTCTATGAAGAGCTTTAGATGAACTACAAAAATCCATTTGCATCCTGAGACAACAGAAAAAAGCCAGAGCAGATATTTTTATGATAAAAAAAGAAAATCTTACTATCACTGACTGCTTAAAAGTCCTTAAACATAACCTGTTCTTTGTATTCATAAAATCTACTCCCTAACACTCTGCCATCTATTTAAAGACCATCCTTTCTTTCACTACACAACCACTTCTTGAAGAATTCCCTTTTGAGAAAAGATTTCTGAAGTTTTATTAGAAACACTCAAAACAGAACTGAAAGGAGGAGAGCCCCCAGAACCACAGCAGAGTTTTCACAGGACTTGGATTCTGATAGAAAAAAGTAAGACAGTGGTTGGTAACACCACTCCATTAAAATTCAACATAAACCTCTCTCAGTTATCCCCAAATACACCAAGGAAGACTTTCCCAGATGCAATTGTATTATTCTTTTCTTAAAATTGATTTCTTTAGCAGACCAGCCAAGGAGAAAAAAAAATAATGAGCTGATATCGTTTTAACTGAGCCTCAAGCAGCTCCTGATGTATTAACCTAAAATCCCACGAAGGCTTCCTTTTCCCATTTAATTTCTACACCTCATGTTTTAGTCTCACTTTCTGACCACCTGTAATAATTCAGTTCACTCAGGGCAAAAAAAAAAATATTGGTTTATTGTATATCAGCAGACAACCACTAGACAACCACTACTCCTAGCTCTGTGAATTCATGGAATCACAGAATCCCAGAACGGTTGGGGTTGGAAGGGACCTTAAAGCTCCCCCAGCTCCAACCCCCTGCCATGGGCAGGGCCACCTTCCACCATCCCAGGATGCTCCAAACCCCGTCCAGCCTGGCCTTGGGCACTGCCAGGGATCCAGGGGCAGCCACAGCTTCTCTGGGCACCCTGTGCCAGGGCCTCACTGCCCTCACAGGGAAGAATTTCTTCCCAATATCCCATCTAAAGCCACCCTCTTTCAGCTTAAAGCCATCACCTGCTGCAAGATTAAAAATCAAAAAGCGACATCTGATGTTCTTAAATTTTGTTTAGTGTAGTTCATCCACAAAAAAGGCTCCAGATTTCTTTTTTTTTTTTTTAAATATTCATGAGGATGTTTTTAACAAAGTTGCGAATGCACTGAAAGAAAAAGGTACGTCCGTACAAAGCGGGCAAATGAAAGAGAACCCATTAACTATGAAAACTAAAACAAAATCTCCAAAGAAACCTCCAGCCTCTGAATTTGGTATCAAAGCACAACCTCTGTGCTTTTCATATTCTCTTCATACAGTGATGTTTACAGAGCCTCACTCAGAGGCTCGAGGAAATAAGTTGTTAGTGTTTAAACCTCGGCCCACAGCAGGTGGAAGGCAGAGCTGCCTCGCCGAAAGAGAACCCAAATATAGCAGGATTTCCTTCATTATTTTAACCACAAAGGAAGCTATTGTTGCTGCTACATAATCTACAATCTCCAACTACTGTAGGGCAGCCTGATCACGCTGATATCTATCCAGCAATTTATAAATATATCCGCTAAATATTCCAACTGACACCGGCACGAAGGAGAGATGAAACCCTACAGAACACTTAACAGGAGAGAAAAGATGAAAACATAAATGTGCTTTCCTCAAGTTCATCCCTGCTATAAGATGCATTCTCAGTGTGCAGAAGATAAATTAAATCAAAAAGGTAAACAGCTGAGGAGTGTCTGGAAGTACGAGAACAGAAACACGAGAGCAGCAGGAGGAAACAAAGGAACAGCAAAGGCACTGCCAGACCTGAAAGCCATGTCAGGCACCTATTTATGTTCTCAAGGAGAATTTATTTCTAAATACTCAAGCAGCTATGAATATCCAGAGAAGATATAAACACATCTCTTTTGATGAAGGGGGCTGGAGGGGAAATGATTCATGCTCAAGCCTTTGTTAAAGCAATGCCTACTGCTCACTGCTATTGTTATTTTGTTTAAATGTAACTTGTAGTTTTCTTCTTTTCTTTTTTTTTTTCCTTAAACTTGAAGAATGTAAAGAGGTTTAGAAACTGCTTAACGCCTGCCTCAAAAAACTCAATTCAGAGGATCTCAGTGGTGCCACTGAATTGGAGGGTGGTGGGCACAGGAGCCCACGTTTTGCTGAGCAGAGACAGGACTGTTCACACCCTTGTGTGATGCAGGAATGGGACAGAAATGCCAACAAAGCACAGTCCAAAGTTCACAGGACTCAGCTGAAATATTCCCACATCTCAAGCAAACTCTGGGACAGAAGCACAGAGTGACCCTTGCAGAGCTCCCAGGGTGTTTGTGCAGACACTCCCAACGGGATGGCTCACAGGCTCTTTGGAAGCCTCGCACAAACGGGGCACCTTCATTTTCCCCAACATCACCACTTATTTCTGTCTTTTACACCAAATCCTTTCAGAGCTACCCAAGTGGAATTCTTTCACTGCTTCAAGGAAAATACACAGATCTAGAGACTATAGAATTATTTTCAGCAATTCTGACGAAACATGTAATTTCTTCTTGTCAAAATGAGAAGAAACATATCACTGTTCTAGCAAACATAACTGAGCTTGACATATCTGAAGGCAAAGAATAGGAGTTAGTTGATTAATCTGGATATTTTATTTAATTTTCTTTGGGTTATAAATAATCAGCAAGTTAATACTGTTTTCAACTTTTGACAGTTCTAATGTTAATTACATGTACTGGATTTTATAAATCAATACTTCTTACATAAAGTGTTATTTAACTTGTCAAGTGCAGCAATAGATCAATGCATTTACTGTTCTTGCTAACACTGATGGATGACATACATCAAAAGCATATGTAAAGGAAAAATAAAAGACTTCTTTGTAAGCCAGACAGGGTTAAACCCCAGTTAGGCAGACAGAGAACTTAAACAGTGTTTTGAAAATAACAACTTTATTAAGGTGTGAAAAGTTTTCTTCTTGTTTGGGTTTTTTGAAGTTTGGAGTTTTTTGGAGTTTGGGGGTTGTTTGGTGCTGATTTGTGGGGTTTTTTTTCCTTTTAATGCTAAGGCCTGAAGCTCTCAGCAGCAGACTGCTCTGGGTACAGAACTGTTGCATTAAATCTGTATATCCTATAGGATACAGCAGCAATGAATTGCACCTCCCAAACTTCAAATATATTTTACTAAAGTACCACATCCCCATGTTCAGCACACAGTACTTCCGTCTAAATATACAAGTGAGGTGATAAAAAAACCCAAAGTGTACTTGATAACTGCTTCACTATTTGCAACCATGCTACGGTTAATGTGCTTAAACTTTTAAAGGATGTGCATGAAAAATTTTGGCCATAAATCAGCTTCAAAGATTGCATTCACTGCATTATGAGCTGTAATAAAAGAAACACTCAGTCAAAAACCACCCTAAGAGCCAGCACTAATGCACCTGCACATCTTCAACAGAGATACAGGTCACAATGTAACTAATTCTCGTTATTCATTCGTCCCATTTGTAAAGAAGACATAAAGTATATAAAATTATGAAATCCCTAAGAACTGAAAGCTATTACTCTGTATGTAACTACAGTAAATCAATAAAATATTGGTTAAAACCCATTATCAGAAGTGTGTATATATACAGAATGTATAATCATGGACTGAAATAGAAGGGGAAATTGTTTTCCTACTATTATTGATAGATTTCTCAGGACACAAGTAATAATTACACAATACATTATTTCCAATTCACAGAATGACAAAAAAAAGTCCTTTTTGCATTAAAAACTGCCATGAGGATAGGCTTTTCAAAGTTACAAAAGGTAATGAATGTAAACTTGAAACGTTATCCTTTGGAAGTAATTCATGTAATCGTTACATTTTAGTGCAATTTATCTGACTAGAAAATAGAAAGAACCTCTGTTGTATCACCACAATATTCAATGAAGTTCAAGGAGGCTGTACCCCATCAGCTCTGTTAATTCGGACAATATTCAGGAGAAGGAACAAGCAATGACTACAAGCTATGAGTTGTCTTAGCATGTTTGAGAAATAATTAACAAAAAGGAAAAACTGAAAAACAGTGGTGAGTCTAAGTCAAAGAGAAGTTTGTAAAGTTGCCCTCAAACTTTGGAAAAAGATGAAATTCTATTTAACCAAAAATTTTAAAGCAAAACACTATAAAAGAAACCACTTAGTCTACTGGCTAAGGCATATCCTGCAGGACCTTGTTAATACCTTCAATGAGGCTGAGAGTTAATGCAAACAAAGCCATGAGATTGTCTTCAGAGTTTGAGTATTTTGTTTAAAATAATCCGGCAAAAGACTTCTCTTCACAAAAACTCTTCTAAATTGTTAAAGGAGAATGAGTACAAAAGAGAGAGGGGATCAGCTGCCTCAGGTACAGCTCGGGTTTGTACATCTGCAGGATTTTGTGTGAGCTGTCAGGCATCCGAGTGATGAGAAAATATTATCCAAGTGAAGGGCAGGAATTGTGCACGCGTAACCTTTGTGTCCTGCTTGAAACGGCGAGTCAGAAGAAGGGAGAGCCTGTGGGAGGCTGGCCAGGAGATCTCACACACTGCACCCAGGGCTCACTCAGAAATACAACACCAGCCTTCATCCATGCCACTGGCCCGCACCCCAGCCTGGCAGGGAGGAAACTGCCACACCCCACGTGTTACACTGGCTGTGCTGGATCCTAATCCTGCTCTCCCAGCCAGGCAGCAGCACCTGATGGGTCCTGCTGGAGCCCCATCCAATAAACACAGGCTGGCCAAACCCAGCTTAGCGGCACCAAACACATGGGGAGCAAAGCTCTGCTCCTCACTCCGCACCCGGCCAAGCTGGCAATAATGAAGATGTATATCCACAAGGAGTGTGGAATCAGCCAGAACTCGACTCATGGCACTCCTGGATCCTGTAAGAGGTGAGCCCTGGGTGAGTTTACAAGTTCCATAAAACTGCTCACTGGGGGAGGCAATCTGCTGGCTCAATTCTCTGCAGGATTCCCCCAGTCCCTCCAGTCATCTGTTCCTGCGCTATACATCCACATACATCATCAAGCTGGCAATTCAGAAACTGGACCAGATGGATGTATAACCCCAAACAGTGCTGTTTGTTAAATCCAAAAGCCATTAATCAGAGTAATTTCCGTTATTAAACTCTGTGGGAGAAAGGGACAAATATAGATGACGTATTAGCCGAGTTTACCGGGACTGCATCACAGGATGACACACACCGAGCTTATTTTCACCCAGCAACACCAGAGAAAAAGGGTGACAGCACAAATGTTCCTCCCAGAAGAAGTAGATTATTGCAGGACAAAGCAAGCAGGAAAGGGCATCCTAAATGCTTTCTTTGAGTAGATAAGGCATGTTATTTACCCCGGAGGAAATAATTACATTCTCTGAAAGGACTGGCAACTTCAAGTTATTTTTTAAACAAAGAGCAGTTCTTTGTGTAACACGAGCACTAAGTTGTTTCAGAGAAGCAATAGGTGAGACTGGATCAACGAAGTTACCTTCACCTTTCACCAGGCACTTAATACCAGCCCAGCTGGAAAACAGCCTGGGCTGTGTGAGGTTTAAGCCTCACAAATAATACTTACTCTGCTCTCCCTCCTGTGACTCCGAAATTCCTCACATTTTTAGCCACAGGACCAAAAAATATCAAGGTTTACTTCCTGTCCTTCCAAACTAAAGCTTTACAAGAAAACCATATATCTGCACCACATGAAAAAACATTCCAACACAAACAAATGACAGAAATAGAGTCCTCTAGAAACACCTAGAAATGGCTTCTTAGCTATTAAAAGAAGATTTACAAAAGGAAGAAAAGCCTGTAGCTATTTGCTTAACAGACAGAAGAAAAGATTTCTATGGATTAATTTATTTTAGAGAAGGTCACTGAAGCAGAACACAGTTGTGATTCTTTAGTGGTGCTCTGACACGTTACTGCAAACAAAGCTAATTTTGCAGGTTCTGTTGCAGGGCAAACCATCCCTACTCCGGCACAGCAGAAATCCCAGTGATCCCAGTGAGGGAGGTGGCAGGGCAGCCTCCTGGGCAATTGCTCTGGTCTACCTCCCACCATGGTGTGAGTAAGACTAAAACAGGAAGAAGGTCCAGGTCATGTCCCTGTTGCTTGGAGCAACCTGGTCTGGTGGGAGGTGTCCCTGCCCATGGCAAGGGTTTGGAACTGGATGATCTTTAAGGTCTTTTTCAACCCAAACCATTCTGTGATCTTATAATTCTATGAATTGCTAAAAAAAAAAAAAAATAGTTGGACCCACCTATCATTTATGTGACATATTCCTATTGCCTCCTTTTAAAGGTTTTTTACATAAATACTCCTGTTCACACATTTTTCACAATCAGAGCTTTCTTTCACTGATAAAATTTATGAAAATGTCTTTCACCAGCATGGATTTCAAACTGTTTTTTTATGGAGGAGAACCTCTGAAAGAGCCTCCTCCAGAACCCCTGTCTGCCTTAAGAGCAAGCACACTGAAATGCTGGTGCATTATTGCTGCCTCATTAAGAAGCAAATTAGTTGTTTTTGTCTTTGTTTAGCAGTACTCCACAGGTACTTATTTTGACACCACTTTAATGTGCAAACACATTAAATTAACGTGTTTCATGGTTACAGGAAACATTCATTGGACAAAGGCCAATCCCGCAGCCTCGCAGCAAAAATTATTATTTCTATATTAAAGAAATTAAATTACATAAGACACTTCTCTACACGTGCTTTTTGCCAACCCACTGTATTTGGCAAAAGCTGATGATTTTTATCCTTCTATTTCATATTTACAATGTACCTCAAACACAATTTATTACAAAAATAAATAAAATTAATAAAAATGGCATAAATGGCAAAAAAAGCGTGGCCAGAATTGACCTTCTCCTCCGTGTATACAACTAAATCATTACAATTGTGTGTGCAAAGTTCAAGAACAACCTCTGCTTTTTCTCTATACTATATATAGAAAGCAAGTTCTATTAATAAACAGTCAGCCTAAATTAGCATTAAGACAACATTTATTTAGTTTAGACTTTTGGCCTTTCATTTTTATCAGCTTAGAAGTAAACAGAAAAAGTATAATAATGGCAAATAAAACAATGAAGCAGTAAAAATAACATGATGATGGATTAAAATATATTGTTCTAGCTGGGAGTCAATAGGGCAAGTGCTTTATAAAAATTATGTTTTCCTTTGACAAAATCAGTACAATACTTGCTGGTACAAGCAATAAAAAAACCTCCCATAAAACACTTCCGACTTCGCTTTCCATTTTAATGGCTGCAGGCAAAATTCAGAATACATTTGTCAAGTTGATATTATCAACACAACAGGGGTATGCCTGACTTGTTCTACATTTGTTCTGAAAGTTCACTTTAGAGGCCATCAGCCAGGAAAGAAGAACACAGGAAACCGAAATCATTCCTACCAGGCAGACACAGAAATATATCTTCAAATATTTAAGAGAAGTTTCAGTAAATATTATCACATATTACTTTCTAAGGCATCAATCACATCCAGTTTAACATTAAAGACCAACCATTCTGAAAATTAAAGGTGATTCACTCTCTCTCTTTGCTCAGTTTAATGAGACATTCGAGTCTGATCTGTGACAACTACTGCCAACATCTTTAACTTTTTTCCTGACATCTGAAATTGATTTCAAAGACAGATACTGAGAAGGCAAGAAAACTACAGAAAAGGACATAGGAAAAGCATTGTAAAAGAGAAAATCAAATGTATAGCCTTAGCTTTTTTTTCCCCTTTGGTACTTGGAAATCATCTGCATCATTAAGCAACTGAATTTCCATTATAAGTTCCTAAATGTACCTGAACCTAATTCTTGTGCCTTTGAAATGAATACCAGCCAAGTATATTAAAAACAATTCTTTGCTTTCGTACATTGTCCATTTCCTATTTTTGTTCACTTTGATAATGCTTGAACTAGGGCTTTTTCCCATGTAGGGAAAGCCTGTTCTTTCATGGAAATATACGTCCTTATGCTTGTACTTTTCTCTATTCTAATTTCTGGTTTCTTCTTTTCCAGACTAGAATTTACAGAGGAGAAATATATCACAGAGATCAAAAAAACAACTGCTGTAATTGTGTCATTCTGTGACGTGCCCATAGATGAATGAATGAATGGTCAATTGAATTAACTGATAAAAGCAACATTTATAAAACCATTCAAATGTCAAAACCAACTCCTTATTAACCGTAGAGCGGCTGAAAACACGCTGAACTCTCTGTATTGAGGCTCCCTATTAGAACCTCTAACAAAGACTAACTGTACCAGGAATTGGTTCAATGGATTCCAAGGGTAACACAGAATGGGTTTGGGCTGCTTGTTTTGATATGACGGGAGGGCAAGGAGCTGCACTTTGGCACCAGCACCATGCTTGTAAGAGAGGGATCTCAACAGCTGTCCTGCCCAGATGGTTGCTTTTACTTACACAGCTTTGAACTGAAGAAAGATTAAATCTATGGATGAGGGACCTCTACCTTGCAGCTCTGCCTGCATAGTTGGCAGAGCAAAATAGCTGAGATAAACAAGACATTTATTATCATCTATCTTATGTACACAGTATTTCTTAAATGGACAAAACACCCTGTTCTGTTTGATTTTAGCTGCATGTGGTTCCCGCTGAGCATCCTGGAATTCTCAGGGAAAAAATAAGAAATTCCAGCTTTCCTGTATTCTCGTCAGAATGTCCAGGAGTAAAAAAAAACCCAAACAGAAAAAACAAACAAATACAAAGTACACGGAGGAAAGGAATGTGAAGTCAGAAGTAACCAGCACAAAAGCAGATTGCCACGCGCTGCATGACTAATGGCACATGCCTGTGTTCCAAGGTAATTAATCCTATTTTTCATTGCTAGCTGAAAGTCTTGAAAGAGTCATTCCTGGGGAAAATGCTGCTTTTCTTCAAAACAAGGCAAAAGAGTGAAGGATTTGATTTGCTGTGCTGACATAACCTCAGCGAGCAGCAATAAACACCATTCACTGAAAATGTATTTGTGTAGAGTTCACCCAACTCCAACTCCTGTGCGGGTCTGAGCTTTCCCTTGTGGAAGGCAGTTTCCAGACTGACTTTTTAGAGATCTTGGCGAATTCCTTGGTTCACTACAAGTGTTTACTGCAAATTGATGCCTGATACCAGCTGTTCACATGTCACAAGAGTATCCCCACCACTAACAGGTTTTATTGAGCCTTAAAATTGGATATCAATATATGAGATAAAGAAACTACAAAATCTATGGCAGCTATCGCACAACTTCCAGCCTTTTACTGTTAATGAGTGCTTCTGGTGCACACTGAGGTTCAAAAGAAATATTAATTAATTCTATTCTGGCAGCTATGTACTGTTTGGAAGCCAAAATGGAAGGAATCTGCAAACTTCTAAGGTGAAAATGTATTTTAAATTGTGCAAGAGAATTTGAGAGCTCTAAATTCTCTCAGGAGATTTAAAAGTGAAGCAGATCTTTTGATTTTATCAACTGCATTCATAGTAGAAATAGTGATTTATAAAAGAGAAGTAGAATGGTAAAACACTACTGAGGCACAAAACCCAAAAGTTCTAGAAGTTGAGCTTCTCATGTTGTTCCTCGTTTTCTTACCGTTAACAAATATAAAATGCACCCAGCAAGCAGAAAGGAAGAAAAGAGCAGAAGTTTTGAAATATGGTGTAGTTCTCAGTCTGAGGAGGTCAGTACATCGGCAGAAATGATCTTTAACCCTACAACAAGAGAGGCTCACTGGCAATTTCTTCTAATTTCCAATTCATTTCTCATGAGTAGATTCCAGATGAATTGTTTTCACGGCAGCTCCTGCAGGAGGCCACACTCTAACTCCTGCCTTCGTAAGAGGACTCCGTTTGTGGCACCAGCCTATTGACAAATGACTTTTGAAAACATGACAAGTCACGGTCACGTCTCCGTGTGTATCCTGTAGGATAAAACCTCAATGGATCCCATTTCTCCTGCACCCCTCGGGGGAATGCAGCTCATTTCACGATGCTCTGATTGTGAGCCTTGCTGCTGAGTCCCCACGCTTATAGAATCTGAAAACCCGAATCAAGAAACCACTCAAAAGTACATTTTCTCTTCATTGTTCAGTGGAAGAGCCCCGCATCAGCGCTCTCACGTTTCCCTTCTGATCTATTTACCTCCAACATGCCTTTTGTAATGCCTCTGTGCCCTCAACAAAAACCCAGCACCACCAAACCCACGGGATGCATCAAACAACCGTGGCTGCTTCACCTCCCGAGCCTCGGCCACCTGGGAGCAGGTGTCCACTTTGCATTTCAGCCCTCGTGACACCTCTGAAAGCGAGCTCAGAGACACGAAGGGCCCAGACATCTCCAGCCCTGAACAAAAATACCCACAGCAACCACGCAAATAAAGAGAGCAATCTCCTCTTCTATTCTGGAGGTGTCATCAGGGATAAGATTATCAAGTATTAATATCACACACTTCTAATAAACAGAGTTGGGTCATTAATGAAAATAAGCTTCATGAGTTCAAAATAAATCTTGGCACATACATAATTTTGAACTGTCGCACTTCATCTAAATCGATGCAGTTTTTCATCTCTTTATGGCAACAGTGCTTCTGCCATATATTTCTCTATGCAAAAAGACTTGAACTATGCATTCTCATTCAAGCCTTCAAAAAAATTTACCCTCAAGCATGGCTCAGCATAAAATATTCCAGCTCAAAATTCAAGCAATTAAGAAAAAGTTTTCTGCAGCCAGATATGCCCCATGAAAAGTAAACATACGTAGGCAAAAAAAATGCGGGTAGCTACAGCAGCACAGTGATACAGGTTTATGTAACAAGATACACATTTAGTGCCTTCCTCCTTCTTAACATTTGCCCTCTGTTCATTACCAAACACTGAAAATAGGCCTTTTTTCTCTCTTTTCATTTATGGGAGCACTTGTCGGTCTAAACAAGCTATTTCAGGGAAAATGGAGTAAGAGTTTATCAGTCCATCCTTCTCTCTATTGATACAATGATTAGAAGCTGTAAAATATCTGTATTTATCTCAATGGACACATTAAGAATCCATTTATCCATTAGGAGTCAAGAGTTGAAATTACAGATGAATCCATAGGGAAATAAATGAGGCACAGATTCCTCAGGGTTCACGGGATGTAGGACTGTCACTTCTTGGAAGAAAACTGCAGTAAAACTGAAGATGCCTGGAAGATTCCCATGCTTTGGAGAACATGTGGAAGCTGTAGGAAAACCAGCTCCATCCAGTTAAAGTGCAAAGGAACAGAAGCTCAGCAGAAACAACGGTGGACACGGAACACAAAAAAGGCCTGGTAAGGGGGGCTGAGGGACAGGCTGGGTGAAATTGGGGTAGCTCAGGCTCTGTGGAGATGGAAAAAGAGAAGAACAATCTGAATCAGGCTGTCCTGGAGGAGGCACTTCTGCCTGAGATGAAAAAAGATCAAGAAATGCACCTTGAATTCTCACAAGAACACTGGCTAAAATACTTAAAATACTCCGCAATAGTGAGGAGGGTCGAGGTAAAATTTCACAAGAATTTTGATTCTCTGTCTTGAATTCTCCTAAAACACCCAGTATACAATGCAATTTCTCTTTGTTTTAACCCGAGATCCAGAATTTTTCACGGAAATTCAAAATCCAAGTAGGGTTCTAGTAATTCAACTACATTCTGTTCATGCTGTCTCTGGTTTAAAAAAATGGTGAAAACTAGGGTGTCTTTAAAATCCGAAGAAAATAGGCATGCATGAAAGAGAAAATAGACATGAATAAAATTAAGTTATTTCTTATTTGCTACATATTTCTTCAAATTGCACAGATTGGAATTGCCAGGTGACATACACAGATATCCATTAACTGCTTTAATTGAAGCAACAACTAGAGACAGACAAGTGTGGGTTTTTTGATTGGTTTCTTCCTCTCTTTTTTAATTTATTTCCCCTTTCCCCACAGCTTCCACAGTCACTGGAAGCTCCTACAACCATTCCTTTCTCCCAAGCACACACCTTCAAATCTACCCCTGAAGACAGAATTTCCCAAGTGACTGTAAATTGTTTCTAAATTAGAGCCACAAACCGCACTGATATAAAATTCATTTCTCTAACCCCGCTTGAAAAGCAAACTTTCCTCCCTCTTATCTCCCCTTGCCACCCAAATAATAGATGACAGTCATCTGTTTTATGTTCGACTATCACTCCCAGATCTCTCATGCTGATTCATTCTCAGCTTTCACAGCACAGGCACAAGTTGTCAGGAAGAGCTACGCTGGCTGCATTTCCCATATGGAATCAAACAGCTGGAGTTCATTCATTAGAGCGAGCGAAAAGTCCTGATATAAATTAAAGAGAGTGAAACAACGCAGTGCCAAACGCATCTTCCTTCACCTCGAGCAGGACTCTGAGAAGTGGTGTAGAGCAAGGACAGCGTTCTGTCTGCCAGGGAATTAACAAACTCCAGTTAGCTGTGGACATGTTTGTGCCTATGAAATTCCCCCATTTTCGAATTTCAGTGACCCCAAAGTGTTCCCCTTCCTTCCTGACTCCCTCAGCAGCATTCCCCAGCCCCGCACATAGCCCAGGTCCCCCCCACATCCCTACACCTTCACTCCCCACCAAATCTAGAGTTTGCTCCTGCCTTAGATAAATGATAATCAAATTGTTTTCCTGTCTGTAGCTTATTCTTAAAAAAATCCAATTATTTAACTCTTCTTTAACTAAACTATCGGCTTTAACAGCTCTGTCAAATTAGCCCCTATGAAGACTTTTATCCTTAAAATAATCAGCTTTCTGCTAGTACCACTTAAGGAGTCTTTAATATCCCACAAGTGATACTGAGCTAATGAGCTGCTTCAAACTTTCTCTGTGGTATTTTTAACCAAATTTTTAAATTTATGTCAAGGAATTTCCTAAATTTTAATGGCTTAATATAGAAGCATGGGATTCTTTTCACAGTTTGGATTTTGCTGCTTCCATAAAAAGACCTATTTTAAGACACGATTTCAGGAGTTTAAGTGTTATCATAATAATGACAAAATCTAGTACAGTATTTTTTTTGTCTCAGAAGGGAAAAGTGCCTGGAGTAAGGAAGCATATTAAAAGGGCCAGAAAGGTTAAACAGCAGGATGGAGAAGGCTTGGAAGAAAAGATCCTTCAAAACATCAAAGTTCAAATGACAGAGAGAAAAAAATAACTCAAAGTCTTGTGTGGTAAATGTAAAAATGTGTGGTAAAATGTCAAAAAATACAGTGAAGCCCCCCTCTCCCTCTGAACCCCCTCCTCAAATATTTTAAGAACAAAGAAAAAAACCCACCACCATCAAAACAGAACTCAAAAAAAGAAAAAAAAACAAAAACACCACCAAAAAGCCCCTACACATGTAGTTTTTTTGTATTCATTTGGCAATTATATATATTACAGAAGAGAACATTTCACCACCAGTTAAAGCTTCTTTTACAAGGAAAAAGGACATTAGCTTAAATAATTACCATGGCCACTGACTGAATGTTTGATGTTAAACAGCACATTGCAAGACTAATCAAATATTTTAAGAGAATTATTTAAATATAATATTTGAAAATTGGTGAGCCACCTGCAGATTTAAATTCTTGTGTCTGTGAACACAGAGAATCATCCAAAGAACTCTTTGTGCTAATCAGGAATGGTTTTAGTGCTAAATGGTTAAAAAACCTAAAATTTGAAGTCTGTCTGATAATCCCTGAAGCCAGGGAGCAGATCCTGGGCACCACTTCAGATTTTCACTCTCTCTTTCAATAGAAAAGACACGTCTGAGTTTTAGCATAAAGATGGTGTACTGTAGTTCTATAATTACTATTATTTCTGTTGCAATAATTAATATATCCATATTAAAAATTATAGCAGTGCAAAGATAGTTATGTGGAGAAGGCAAAGTTTGGCATTATTCCTCAATTTTTGAAATTTTTAACATTTTTCATGAAACTGATCAGTTTCTTCCAGAAAAAGCCACTGGTATCTGATGTAATTTTTGCTGTTTTTTTTTTTCTTCCAAGAACAAGAATCTGGAGATTAAAATGCAACGTACTTTTTCCTTAGGTGGAATAATTTTCCCTGGGAGCTGTTCCTGGGAAGACAGCTTAGGTGAGTCATCACTTGCACCTCAGCTGCCCAAACCCCAGCACTGCTGTACGGCCAGAAAGAGTAAATATGCAAGATGGAAACCATGAAAAAGTAGCACATCAATAGAGAAACAAACAGAGCTATCTTTTAAATATGAAACAGAGGGAAGTGCACTATGTTTCAGAGGGATATTGATCTTACAAACACTGACGGCAGAGCGTCCAAGAGCCTTTATTTAAAGGAAGGCTTCAGTGAAATTCCTGGTCGATTTTTTTTTAAAAAATCATAAAAAAAAGCCATAAGGCCATGCATGATAAATTGGGAAAACTTCTGATGGATGTAGCATATATTTGTGGATCAAAAGATTTAATGTAAGAACTGTAAAACAGCGTGTCAGATAAAAGTCAGGCTCGCAAACAGCAGATACAGCAGCTCATATTTATTGCCAGCCCCCACCCTTGTCATCCATCTGCTTTGTCAAGCTTTAGCAATGACTGGCATTAGAGGAGCCTTGGCCTTGAAGCTGTGTCAGTAATCAGACGTGAGGCTGGGAGTGACAGCCAAAATTGAGTGATTAGAAAGGAAACACGCCGGGAACGGCACGGCCGAACCAAGCGGTTTTACTACAGCAAGCAAGAGAGCCGAAAACAGTTTGCTTGAGGGTAACTCAAAAGAGCTGGCAAAGGAAGATCATGGCAGGAGGAGGATCTGGACCTGTTAATGTATTTTTTTAGTGCTTTCTGGTTCTTGCTGTGTGCGCTCTGTGCCTTTGGAGCAAGGAGTGATGAACGCTTTGTTTGGTGATGCTGGTTTTGGGTCATTTTCACCGTGTTGCTGAGCACAAACCCAACAAGGGAACAGCTGTAGATGCTCAGCTGGGCATGGGGTGGTAAAATAGCTGGGAAAAAACCATCCAAAGCATCATGTCTAGGAAAAGGGGTACAAAATTTCCAGCTGGAAGTGGGAAGAGTGAAATGAAGAACGACTCAAGGTGTGCAATGAGGGGAACATGAAAGTTTAAGGAAGTTTCACCCAACACCATGACACACCCAACGAGGGAAGACACAGAACTAACACAGTAACTCTCCCTGCACTACTGTCAGAGAACCTTTTGATATAGAATTACCTTATGCAAATACTAGATTTAAAGCCCATCTTCCCTGTCCATACTACCAAAGGGGATAAGAAATACTTAAAAGGGCCTTGATGCTTCCTAGGCCATTAAATTCAGTTTTGTAGCACAACTTTTTCAGGAAAGATATGCTGCCATTACAATTAAGCAATTACTTTTCCTAGTTTATTATTTATGATTTTAATATAAGACTTACAGTTGCACTGTATAATTGCAATCCATATCCTTGTATCATCCTGTCCCATAAAGCACAACTGTTGAAGTGTTTAGCAATTTACCACTTTGAATTATATTACAAATTTGCCTGGAAGTTGGTTCTTATACTTGGATCTAAAACTATTACCCAAGTCTTGTACAATGTAATTAAATAAATTAAACCAGCCCTTGGGGACCTTTTGCTCTAAAATGAAATTTCAGATCCAAGAGTGCCTGTAACCTTTACTGTAACCATGTCTAAAATGTTCCTTGTAATTTCACAACTAATCAGATCTTGACAGAAAGGCAGACACTTGTTGATGGAACCCTTCCTTCCTGCTATCCCCAAGGATAAATTTACTACATCATGATTGAAACAAATCCTCTTCTACCAGAGCCCATATTTTAGACAGGGTATTCTGGCCTCTGAAGAAAGGCTTCTGGAATATTGCTGCTCACTCGTAATGCATGGATATCACTCAGCCTCTCCTCCTGCCCCTGGACTGGTCATCTCATTGAACAAATTCATATTTTGTGACATGCAACATTTTTCTTTCAGTTCAGACCTACGTACCAGGCTGACTGCAATACCCACGCCAGCAGTGAGCAGCTGTATTAAATGAGTACCAGGAAAGGTACAGCTGAAGCTGGAGTGTCAAAGGCCACGTTAAAGATGAATCACTGACACTGTGAATGAAGGCAAATATTTTAAATCCTACCTCTCAAAAAAATCAGTAATCACTAATTGAAAGGAGGCAAGAATTAACTGGACAGACAGCAGCTTCTGTGTCATTATGAAAGCATGGAATCAAAATCTGTGCAAAAAGCTGTACTCACAAAGAACGTGAGCACACAGTAAAATATGGGCTCAAGACAATCCCAAGAACCAGTCACAAAGAATTTTCATGTGACAGCCGAAAATTTCACCCCTTGGTTCACGGGCCAGGGTGCTCCACACAGCTCCTAGCACGTGCAGGGTTTGTGATTTTATCAGTTTGCACACAGAAGCAGGAGGCACACGATGACAGGGCAGCTGGATGAAGCCTGGTGCTTCGATTCCTCCCTGCACAAGGACCTGGGAGAGGCTCCAGCTGGAGCTGGGGTACCGCACGTCTCAGGGTCAGTTCAATGATCTCCTGAAGCAAGAACCTGGGGCCATCCCCTCTTAGTGCTCTTGGTGCATCCCCTGATGTTGTTTGTTTCTTATTTGTTGCACCGGACACATTAGAGTTTAAAGCCTGTCACTGATCAAATACAAGGCTTTGTAAACCTGGATTTCAGCAGCCAAAAAAGTGCCAGGCATTAACTGCTGCTCAAGACTTTGCATCCTTCACTTCACACGTTTTTCTTCTCATTAGAAGGTCTTTTGTATGAATGACATTGAGGAAGAGAATGTTCTGCCATCTGAAAAATTTGTAATTTTGTCCGTGGCAATTGGGCCATCATCTCCCAAGGGTCACCTACCAGCTCCCCGCCTGTGCCTGACATCAGCAGAACACTTTCCGTCAAGGTGCTCCTGCTCAAGGTGGCTCTGTAATTACATCAGCATCAGTTGTGCTCCTGGAAGCTCTGGAGGAGACACAGCTGATGCCTCACCCAATATCATTTCTTGCTAATTAGGCAATAGTTTGAAAAGTACAACAAATAATTCTTTTGCGGTCAGCTGGACAGCTCATAGGTTTTATCTTCAGCAAGTATTGGGTATTGGGTATTCAGCTAAGCTGCATCTTCAGTGATCACTGCATTGTAACTAAAGACAGATTTATCAATAAAAAGGTATTGTAAAATAAGAATCCCTATGGAGATTCAAGGCAAGTGTTCTAATGCAGGTAGTTTTGGTTTTTCCAGCTACAAAAATAACACACTCTCCATCCCGAAACACAGAGGTAACCAAGAAAGCATTATGTCATTTGCAAAAGGTTCCCTTCCCTAGAGCAAAGTATTATTACTATTACTATTATTATTTAAATTCAGCTACTTCTGTATATTGAACTTCAAAAGAAATACCACATAGTGTCCAAACATTTCTGATGAATAATGAGCCTGTAACAAGAACTACAAATGAAGAGATAGTAAGAAAACATTAATTTCTCCGTATGAGTACTTTCAAAGGTCATCTCTGTTTTATTCATTTCTCCAAGCATTTCTCCTACCTCGTCCAAAATAGCTTGAGCTTCTATCCCACTTATGCAGTTTTGCTACAGACCAGGAAAAACTCTAATGCTACACTAATTTGATCTCCCTAGAAGATGAACCAGTATGTCTGAAGAGCATCACTAATTATAATAAAAGTGTGTTCATTAATAATATTACGCATTTTCTTGCATAACTGAATTTTAAGTTTTCAAACACACGCTCCAAAGAACACAGTTCCAGAGTCCCCACGAGGAAACCCCAGAATGGTATCAGTGCAGAATCTCAAGGTGCATTTGGAAGGAAAATACAAACACATGGATTTGTTGCATTACAGCCAGAAAAGTACAGGCAGCACGCAGCCAACCAATATGTCCAGGAAACAGGCCATTTATGTCAATGTATATACAGAAATATACATATTTAAACAACAACAGCCACTCCAAACCCTCCTGCCAAACTCTACAGTTTCCTCATGCCAGCCACTGCACTTAGCAGCTGAGGTTACAATTCTCCTTATTTTTCACCTGGCAATAAAGAAACAGAAATCGCCCCAGTTTTTCCATTGTTTTAATCTCTTTGTCCCCACAGTGAACTAAAATTCTGAGCTATACCAAGTGTAATAGGAAGAGTTGGAAAGGCTTTTTTATCTCCTAGCTCAGCACACTTGCAGAGCAAAGCACCAGAAGGAATGACATTTCACCTCAGTGCCAATGAACCAGGATACTCCGGTATTTGCAGCCTTTCCTTTGTAGATATGATTCAATATGACATAGCTCACTAGGATTTAAAGACCTGCATGAAATAACTGCTGCTTCTTACTTACAAATCCATTAAATGGGTTAAAAGTGACTTAAACTATTGAGTCTCAAAGGGGTTTTTTGTATCTTCCAAGTGATCTTTTACTCACAGGGTAGCAGCAGGTAACAAGATGCAAAAATTCCTGTGTCTGTTCCCTCGTTCTCCAGGGGCCTGGTGCCTCTGTGTGACTTTGTACAGGTTATAACCTCTCTGGATTTCATTTACCCATCTCTAAAATGTGAATAATGCTTAACTTCCTCCTGGGAATTGTGTGGAGGCTTAGAATATTAATCCTGGTAAAGTGCTTTGAAATCAGTGAATTGAAAACAGCACAAAGCACCAAGTTTTATCTTGTGCATCCATTCCTTATTGCCTTTACCTTGTCAAGCTCATACGGAATTAACTGTGATCATTTAAATCAGTTTAGCTTTTGCAATAATAATTCTGCCTACTTCAATAATTAAAGAAAAGAAGAAGATGATAAAGGTAAAATAACTTAAACCAACACCTCAGGTATTTCTGCTTACAGATGTAATACACACGGTGCTATCACACCCAGAGCTGAGTTTAATACTTCTCCTCCCTGCTTTTCTCTGTCTGGATGAACAGTGTTTAAGGAGCCTTCTAAAAGCAACAATCTGTTTCATTATGAAAATCTCCTTTAAAATGGTTCTGAAGTGGCCCTAGTGGATGATTTTCTCTATTGATATCAAAAAGCTTTTCCTTACGCCTTTGTATGCATAAAATACATTAAGTAATTCAATTCTATGGAACATAAAATTTTGTTTAAAAGTTGTAAAAATCACGATAAAACGTGAAATATTTTTCTAGTTTCTATACAAATTAATGACCTCACGTTCAGAGCTAAAGAACAATAAAAATCAATGGTTTAATAAATCCCTGCTGATGTCCATTATACATAAATACAGTGAGGATCTGCTGATTTTGGGGGGGTTTTTTAAGTAAAAAGCTTAGAACTCATATGAAATATTTATGTTCTGAAGCACAGGCTAGAAAAATAGTTAATTTCACAAGAACTACTCGTATTATATATGTTTTAAACTGAAGAGGATGTTAAATCCAATAAAACCCAATAAAATATGGGAGGGATCCACAATTAACCAAAATATTTGCAATATATCCAGAACATTACCTAGAAAGAAACTCCATGGGCTGAGTGGGCACCCAAATGAGCAGCTGGCTTTTCCAAACTTATTTAACATTTTAGTACTCCTGCCTATCTTATATCACCCCTGCTTCTGCCTGCATCTCTCCTGAAATTCCAGTGATTTCTGCACGAGCAGGTCATGAGCAAATCCTTTTTCCTGAGCTCACATCAGCCAGGCCTGGATCAACAGGATCCTGAAATGTAAAATTCTCATAAATGGTCTTGGAACGTTCAACTCTGCTGCATCCTGACTCCACCTTGATCTCATGGAATTTCCATTCCTGTTGTTGGGGTGTTTTTTTGCTACAAGTCACTGTAGAGAGGCCTCTCCAGATGTTCCCCAGAGTATAACCATAAGTAAATGATGAAGTCCATTCTGTAGGGCCTCAGGGAAGGGGTTTATCAGCTCTGGCACCGCATTAGAACCTGGCTGCCCAGGACATCCCCCAAATACAGACCCAGGGCAGTGATGGATTTACTGCAGAGACTGTGGAGGAACTCTGCTCAAACAGGACACAACGCCCTGTGCAAACACAGTGCATCAAAGGACTCTGAAACAGATCCCTCTCAATAACACGTATCTTGATCTAGCATTAAACAATAATTACGCTGCATTTTTACCACTGGTGTCACTCATTGTGTTAAAAAAATTCCCTTCAAATTCAAATCTGACTTTTTAGGGAACGTTTAGAAAGAAATGTGGAGAAGTTTAGAAATACACTCATCAGAAACACGGATGAAATTTTCCTACAAATTCACATGTTTGGGCATTAGATTTAATAAAAATAATAATTTGTAAAACAGCTTCCTTCAGCAATGAAGTAAAACAATTTAAATATTCATTCTCTGGAAACTGCACTCATCGAAGTTTGCCATAATATACTTTAAAGCAGGCTCAGCACGAGGGCAGTTAAATCCCTGCAAAGCTCCTGCAATTGTTCTATATTGTTTTAGGGAGCCCAGGGGAGCAGCTCTCCCTCTATGTTTTAGTGATGCACACAGCTCTGACGACACTTCAATTATCTCTGCCTGAAATTGAATCTGTTAAGAACACTGTAAACCGAATAATCCAATTCCTCCTAATACACCAGCCTGAATCCCTAAGCCCTAATGAACATTTTTCCTTTTTCACTCCCTCTCCCCAGAGCCAACTAAAGAGTTGAGTCAAGAACCCGGCAATTACGTAGCATTTAAATATTTTAGTTTATATGCGTTCAACATTTGCAAGTGAAGACATGATTGCAGTAAACTTCCCAACAATGCTCTCTAATTTTAATTACCATAAATCCAACACTGTAGAGAAAACCAATGCCATCAATATCCAAGAAAATGCACTAACCATGGCTATCAATATTGGAATTACAGGGAAACAAGTACAGGCCATGTGTGGGGTTTTTTAAACACTGTATTTTTATGCACTCTACTCCATACATAGAAGTTTGTATTAAAAAAAAAAAAACAACCCAACAACAAAAAAACCCCCACAAAACAAAAAACAAACAAACAAACCCAGCAACAACAAAAAACCAACCAACCAAACAAAAATCAAACCCACAACCAAAATGCTTTAAATATCTGGTCAGAATATATTCTCCAACAAACCTGAGAGCCTTAATACACAGAGTTAAAAACTTCCTAGTATTGAGGAGACTTCATATTATTCATTTTTTAAAAATGTCATCAAACTTAGCTGACAAAATAATGAGCAACTGAAAAAAATCGCCACAAAAAATCCCAGCAACAACCCCAAGCAATTTTTATTATTCTTGTGTGGTTAAAGAACTTATTTTAAACTTATTTACGATCACAATAAATGGTGATTTCAATGTTTCTGAAGGAACTTAGACATGTCCAAAGCTTACAAAAACACTTGCCTACCATTATCAAAGTAAATGCATATTTTGTGAGTCCATGCAATCTTCAGAAAATGTTATCAACATTTATTTATCTCTAAAAATAAATGTTAAACCTCAGTAAGTGCCTTTCTAAACCCCAAATGTGCAGCATTCAGAACTGCATGCAGCTGAAGCTACTGAAAGCCGTTTTAAAAGGATGTGATCATAAAAAACATTAGCTTTTAGCTAATAATCCTCACTCTTGCATGTTTTAAAGTACCTCGCAGTGTTTTCAGGCTGAGAACTAAAGGCCAATAATTTTCAAGATAAGAAGGAACATTGGATCTGGGAGAAAAAGTTGGGTGCAAAATGCAAAATCCTGGGAAGCCAAACAGAAGAACAGGAAAGCTGAGAGGAACGGGCTCTCGTCACTGTTGATTGTCTACATCAAAACAACTCCCCAGGGGCAGAAATCCGAGCAGCAGGGTGACAAGACCCACCTTGCACATGAAGCCTGCAGCACATCCACAGAGTTATCTTCTCTTTGAAATCCAGCCAGAATCCGGCAATTTAACAGAATTGCTCTGAAATGGCTGGGATGGAGCTATTCTGGAGAATCCCACAGACTGCTGAGGGATTTAGGGTTATTGCTGACCATCACGGTGACTGAGTGACACAAATTACTGTAGATTCTCTGAGGTCTTTACAGATAAGCCAGAGCAAGCTGCAATATTAATTTTCAAACAAACAAAGCGTTTTTGGATCAATATTATTATATTGATCAAAATTTGATGGTACCTTAAGTACCTAATACAAACTTCTCCAGGAAGTAATGCCATTGATTTACAAGCCAAACAGAAGTTGGATCAGCAGTAATTGAAAAATACCATCTTCTCAGAGCTCTGTTTTCCAGACTTTGATTCTGTTAGGTCTTCAAGACACTTTCATGCCTTTATCCACATTACAAGTAAGTGGCATCTTACTTCAAAGAAGAGTAAAACTTCTGCCTTTCCTTTCAGTGACTCTTTGGCCTCTTTCACCAAGACATAGCTTTCCTTGAACTTTTCATTCTATAGCATCTGTGCAATAAAAACCTGCATGACACATTTTAAACCAGGCTGGAGAAATCTCCACCCTCTTCCTCTGCAGCAAATTGAAATACTTCATTTTAAAGAAACCTAAGTGAATTTCGTATCAGTTTAAGTCACCCAGTCACTGTGACTAAGAATACTTTTCTGCAAAAGAATTTAAAACCAAATGTTATTTTCCTACTCTTTTTTCAATGGCCAATTTAATGATTAGTCTGATGATACAGCACAATCAAAACAAAGTGTCACAGCATGGGGGTATTAGTTCCAGGCTTTGCAGAACTAGAGAACCTTGAGTACAGGCAATTACCAGCCACTGAGGACAATCCGAGTGCTTTCCTACGTGCTCATTAACTCAATTTAGACAAATGAGTAATGTCAGTAATTTCCACAAGGAGGTATTTCCACCTTCTTCACAAAGTGGACATCTTACTGTACCTGCATTTCTCTTTAGCCACAGCTGTTTTTCTCAGGTGTTGTTTCTTCATTTCAAAAAGAAGAAAAAATATCTAAACAGGTGGAAGATTTTCAAAGGAGTCTGGTATCTGGACAACTGTATCATCTTTGATTCTGTGCCTTTCAGACTACAAATAATACCTCATCTTCTAAAAACCTTTCTCAATGAAGTTACATAAATCTTATTCTAGCCATCCAAGCCGTCTCAGAAACTGACACTAGTTCATTCTGACTTGCAGTTATTTTCATGTTTTACTTACAAGTTTTACTCAGCATTTGTTTCAATCCCATCCCCTTTGGTGCCATCCCTACCAACACCACAGTGTGTGATTTCAGCTATCTCCTTTTAACACTTTCAGACATCCACACACAGATAAACTTTCTGGCAGAACTATAATATAGTACAACAGCATTATGATGAGAGGTGACTTTTGGCCTAGGCAAAACAGGTGACTGACATTTGGCAAGTGCCTGCTTGGGGCAAAGTAAAATGTTTTGTGCGTGTGATACCCTGAGCACTTGCCTGTGTGAGAGGCAGCTGTAAATATTTTCCTGAACACTAACAGACATCTGCAGGATATTCTGTTCCCACTGTTTTCATAACCTGACCCTTCATTTCCCATGCTGCTTCTTTCTTTTGATAGCATCTTAATATCCCACTTGACTCCTCACACCCAGTCTAAAACCCCTCTGAGATCACCCGCCTCCCACCACCCACCTCATCTTGAAGAAGACTTCTGTTTTTGCACGAGCGTTTTTTTGAGAAGCCTCAAGACAGCCTCAAAGTGCTGTCCTTTAGGACTATCCACTCCCTTTTCACACTGGTTGAGATAAATAATGTTTGCAGAGGTCTCCCAGGTCACTCTCTTTCCCAAGGAAGCAGCAGCAAAAGGATTGTATTGCCAATTTTTGGATGAGACTGTAAAAGTAAGCCCTGGCAATGGATTCAATAACTTAAGGGGTGGGGAGATCTTTGTGAAGGGGTGGTGTTTTAGTGAATTAATACTCAGTGTGGCTACTCACACCTGAGGGTTTATCTGGAGCTCAGGACACAAGTCTCACCCACACTGCTACCCCCAGATTCATCCCCTCCAGAACAGAGCGTGCCTTGTGATTGTCACCTTCCTCCTGATTCATCCACAGCCTAATAACCGACAATTAATACTTGCTTAATTACTTTCACTTAAAATTCACAATGCATGCCCGAGTCACTCAGCTCAGACAGCCAAGCATTCAGAGTATCTCCATCTGGGATGTGTCACTGGGATACACTGTGATACTCCCAGGACCTTTTCCCTTCCAAAGTCTCTGGATTCTTCTGGAATCGAGAGGCCACCAATGCTCATTTCATTTCCTTTGCATTCATTCTGGAACCACCCACCCAACCTGAACTGCTCCCTCTGCACAGCTGACTAATGGCCCCTTTAAAATAAATAACTCATTGCATATATAAATCTACACGATGTAGGATTTTATGTGTTGTTGTCTTTCCATTGGGACCACACATAAAACACTATTAAAACAAATGACACACAGCATTAAACTATCCTGCTTTAAAAGGTTTCAGACAGAAATGATGGAATACCACAGTCTGGTTTGGGTTGGAAAGGACCTTAAAGCTCATCTAGCTCCAGCCCCCTGCCATGACAGGAACACCTTCCCCTGTCCCAGGTTGTTCCAAGGCCATCCAACCTGGCCCTGGACACTGCCAGGGATGGGGCAGCCACAGCTTCTCTGGGCAACCTGAGCCAGGGCCTCATCGCCCTCATCATAAAGAACATTACATCTGAAAAATGTCTATTTACTTCTGGTTTGTAAAATATTCAGGAGTATTCAACCAATTTGTGCCTGTTAATTACAGCTATTGAAATATTGAAAGAAATTGTGAGATTGTAGACAGAAATATCTACATACATATAATATTTACGTGAAAACAGGGAAAGTTGGAGAACTGGATAAAATATTTCTCTTTTCTGGAAATTTTTTGAAAAGATCCTGTCGCTCTTCAGGACCAATGAGCAGTTATTTGCTATCTCAACCGTGGTGAACTCCAGCTCTTTTCTTATCTTTCTGGGATTTGAGTTGCCTCAGATATTCAAGGCTGTGTTTTAGAAAAACAATAGCGTTTTACCACCAGAAGCCACATTTTCAGATTGTGTTTTGCAAATCAGATTGAAACGAAAGGAAAAAAACCCTGAAGCTTAAGGCCTCCACATAAAACACTTATTTAGCTTGGGGTTCCACGGCACCAAGCTTTGGAGGATCACTTTCTTTAAACCAATGATGATCAATGGGAGGCAGATGGCCGGGCTGTCACGCTGGATGGAGCTGTCTGCGTGATAAGGTCACTGCATCTGTCAGTGGGGAAACGCTGCCCACCCTCCCAGCTCTCTGAGGAGAGAGCACCAGGATTAGGATGTGCACTGGAGGAATTACAGGAGGTTACCACATCTGACAGCATTTGTCAAATTATCTTGCGCCACCTTCGCAGAGAGGTACAAGAGATAAAACCGCTGCATTACGCCGTTAGTCAGAGGAATTTGCCAACAATTTTCCCCTGTGGGGAGGTATTTTCTTGCCTTCTATTTTCAAACAACATTTGGATGTGATTTCTCACAGACGGTATAATTTTAATGCACACCATACTGTGTATCAGCTATCAGTAAAGCTATTACCATAATTAAATGTCATCTCTTTGAAGGGGACAGAAATTGCAAGTTCCTGCTATATCATAACTGGTATTGTACAGCCACTTGTAAAATCATCTCTCCTGCTGCTCCAAAAACTCACTCCAGAATAGCAGTGATTACCAAGGTACACTGCTTTTATCCTTCCTGCTCCTGTATAGACGGTGATACGCTGCGTCATTTTGGGGAAAAGAATTAATACAAAGTTGAACAGTTTTAAAAACAAGCAACTAAACCAAACTGTCTTCAAAGAAGGTTTGGAAATACCCAGATGTTTTCTTCAATGTTTAAATGTCAGTTTTTGTTGTAAGTACCGAATCATAACAGATTAAAAGCCATGCTTTTTTTTTTCTTTTTTTTTTCTGATAGCCTTAGAGCCTTACTTTGCTTCCCTAATACAATAATTAGTAGCAACATAAGCTACATGACTCAACTGAAAAGAAACTGATGAATCTGTGGTTTTTTTCCCCTAAGATATTTTAGAATTAGTAGCTCTGTGCTAATAGCCTGAGTACTAATAAATAATTAACCACAGAAACAGTTTAAAATATTCAAAGATTGTTTGAATGGGACACTTATTCCATAATTTACATACAGTAAATTACTCAATAAAATTGTTTTCCCTTCATGTTCTTTACTTCATTGTTGCAAAGAACAAAAGAAACTATGAAAACAAAAAATTAGGATCATACGTCCTCTGACATTAATAAATGTTCTCACTACATGTGAAGGAAATTGGAGCTACACTTCATAAGTACACTGGTAAAAAAACTCATCAGTATTTCCAGCTAATAGAGAAAGTTTTATGTGTGTTCCCAGTTGCCATGTATTTATTGAACTATATGGGTTTAACAGCAGAGTACCTTCAATATCCAATGTGCCTGCAATACAAAATATCTCAAATTTACAGACACTGCAAACCCTTTAGATTCATCATCAGTAATAAAACATGAGTGTTAAGCTTTAAGACATGCAAACTACAGTCTTGGAGGAGCATAGGAGCTAGGAAGGGTGTTCATTGGATGTACATAATCTCAAACTCTAAATCATCATTTAAATCTTATTCTCTGCTCAGCTGGTTCCTTCCTTGATAACAACAATAGCAAATTCTCCAGGAAAATGCATTCTGAGGGTCCAGCTTTGAGCTCCCAGCAGAAGAATACCAAAAAGACAATTTTTGATTCCTTGGACAAGTAAATACCCATTTATTAGCTAGAACATTTCTTCTACATTTCGCCTACACTAAAATGGTAAGAGACTGGTGCATCTGAGAGAATTATAGCAACATTTTGGTTAAACTTCTGAAAGTTGCTCATTTTTCTGCAAAATAATCTACTGCTGAACTAGACCCATGGTGTTTTTCATTTCACTGACTTCAAACAGCTAAAAATATCTGAAGTAATGAAGAAAATTCATCCAAGAAAACCAGAAAGTGTTTGAGCTCTCTGGCAGTCGCAGGATGCCTTCTAAGACAATAATGTGTCTGTGCCATTTTATTCATACTGCATTAACATGTCTGGGTAGAAATTTAAAATTACGATTTTAAAATGAAAAAAATACTTCCCACTGATCTATCCTTCTAAATTTACAGCTTTCTGAAGAGCATCTGTGCATCCATGGAACTGAGAGATGGGCCTAAGGACTTTTCATGGGGCAGAGTAGAGGGACAGAAGATGATTCACAAGTGCTGAGGACACAAATCACAGGAGGCCTCCCCAAAATCCCCCTCAAGCACCGATGGACAGCACAGGGAGGCACGGAAAGCACACAGAGCGTAAAAGCCACTCGGAGGAATTGGTGGAAACTGCATCAGAATATACAAGGCTGTTGCTAAGTTCAGTAGGAAGGTTTGCCTTTGATTTAGCAGCTTTGCAAGTTTCGATGTCTTAGAAGCAAAGTGGGTGATGTGCTGGGGGCTCCCCACAGCAGAGGCTCCTGCAGACAGCACCAGGGACTCGCTTGTCACTCGCATGCAGCATGAAGTGGTTAAGGTCTGAAAACATGAAAAACACATTTCATGCTGATCTTTGTCACCAAATGAAGCTTCTGGTTCACACAACTACGGCCACCGATTTCGGTTGTTTTTGTTCAAGTTTCGATTCAACCCTCTCTCCTAATACTGCAGAAATAAAATCGCTTCCTCAGGATTTGGTAAGCATACATATAAATGTATTATTTCACTTCATGCTTCCATTTATCATCAATGCAATATAAAGCAGAGATAAAGACAAAATTTTTTCTAGTTCTATATTGTTACCACTGATGAGTCCTATTTGCCCCGAACAAAACAGGTTTTCATTGATCTCCCATTTCTGCATGTTCAAAAATACAATATAATATAGTATAATATCAAAGAGTGTTAATTTCTTAACCCCAAGGAAGAATTTTAACAGTCTAGGGCCCCATAATGGTCAGAGGACATTAAGTACTAAACACACTGTCAGTATTAACATACAGCATCTAACTAAAAGGCAGAAATATGTTTTATTTTTACTTCAGTTTATTCTTGGAAAAAAAATCTTAGAAGTATTTCAGCTCCTCAGTAGGCATTAACCACAAAGAGCTTTTCAAAGGCAAAATGCTATTCTTCTCCGAGTTGCTTTCCTAATATAGTTCTCTCCACAGGAAGAGAAGTGAAGCTGGAATTTAAGAAAAAAATATATTTTCTGTGATACTTGAACAAAGAAAACTGTTTGAGTACTCATTCACAGGTGGAGAGATGAGGCTCATACACAAAAGATAGTTTAACTTTATTAAATGGAGAGGTTGAGGATGCAGAAGATGTGCAGGGGAGACAGAAATGAAAAAGAATAAAGTATTTTCTAGAGTCAATAACCTTATTCCCTTACATTCAGCAGGTATAATCCTGAAACACTGCTTGATAAATCAGCAGCTTAAATCACATTAAAAGACTGATGGGATCTTGAAATTTCAGGAAGATTATAGGACAGAGCAAGCAGCTTGATCCCAGTCAGACGAGCTGAAGCACTGAAGGAAGCAGGTCATAGCTGGGCAGGACTCTGCTGAAGAGATGTCTTACACCTTGTCTCTCGGTTTTCCAATGCAAGAGGGGGTTTCCAAGCTGGAATTGGAATCCAAGGCCAGTGGCAGGACAGGATATATTGGTGCTGCAACGCTGAGTGTGACCACAGCTTCAGACCTGTGCTCCGGCACCAGTAACAGCACATCCGCAGGAGCACAAGGCTGCTGTGATCTGGAGAACCTGACAGAACTGGATGAAATGCTCTGGGGGCTTCCTTATGCAGAATACTGGGCTGCTAGAGCTGTTTAGGGCTGAACTGGTGCTGTCTGAAGTGTAAAACTGGCCCCATGAAGTCTTCAGAGGTTGTGGTGCTGGTCAGATCCTGTTTATAGCATAGCCATATTCCCATCCTTCCATTTGCGTTTGGTGAGCTGAACACACAGCGTGTCTTTGACACTCACCTTGCTGTATTTATTCATCAATCAGCTCTGCAGCTTCCACAGAGGATTATTGAAAGATATACTGCACAGCCTTGCTTTAAATACTGCCTTGCTCTGGCTCAATCTGCACGGAACAACTGTGCGAGATTTCCTGACCAGCTGGCAGTTAGAGGTTTGGGTCTGGCACCTTTGGAAGACCTTGCTACGGTCTTTTAAAAATGGTTTTTATTTTATAGGATGGGTTTTTAAGAGCAGCAGCTCTTCTAAGTGTCTTACTTTCTAGGAGAAAGGGATGTCAGCCTGTACTTGGGGTGTGGAGCCTGACAAATACAACGGGGACCCTTAATGGCACAGAGACTTTTCTTTTCTCAGGGGATAAACACCCGTCAATTTTGTTGGTGTTTTAGAACAAACAAATTAGAACTGGAAAATCTGATCTACAAAAGGCAAGGAAAACAACCTATAATAATATCTTTAGGCCCAACTAGGCAAACAAGCAGGCCATAAAAATGGTGATACAATACCTATTTTCACGCTGGGATGGGATAACCCAAGAAAGGAGCAAGCATCTTTAAATACCTCAGCAAGACAGACAGCTGTCCTCTGAAAGATAACAGGGGGAAGTACACAGAATCATTAATCTTTCCTCTAATTGCCATTTGATGAGCAGGAATATTAACCTCAGTTATACCCAGTCCCTTCAAGAGACGTTCAGTAGCTCAGTTGCTGAGCCTCACTGAGGCAGCCCAGCAGCTACAGGATTAAGCAGTTGCTGACAAGCCCAAATTACGTTTGTGGTAATTTCACTGAAGGCACATTTCACAGCTAATTGGAGCCTGAACCCAAATATTAGAAGACAAAAATGCAGGCAAGACGGAAATGCATAGTGTATCATTCTTGACTAGTCCTAGTCCTTCAATCTAAATAAAATAAATAAATAAATAAAGGCATTTACAGGAAACCACCCAGCAATTAGGTCTTTAACTGTTTTTTGCTTCACAGCCAATGAATATAATTGGCTTTAAGGGAAGAACGTTTTTCAAGCTTCCTGCTTAGCATATTCATGTAAGAAAATATTTTATGACTTTTTCAATTTGCTAAAATTTCTATTGTGCATCTCTGGCTAAGACAGAGCGGTGTCTAATTTTAAAGATTCATGGCTTAATGCCCCTTCATTACCTTCATCACCCTCATTCTTACCAGGTAAATAATTGATATGGCATCGTTTAAAATAAAGAAGTTGCTTTTCTATATTTTCCCCACCATTTATTCAAAAAAAGTGGGGTTCTTTTTAGAAAATCAGAATCTTCAAACCATGAAATTCTTAGAAAAATACTGTTAGATATTTAAATAGTAATTTTCAATATTTGTTTCTTCAAACCTGGGACAATGTAGAAGTGGCACCATTTTTTGGGGGGGCACAGAAAGCAGATCTACCATTCCTTTGACCAAAATTACCCCGAAACCAACCAGCTGCTGTCAGGGGTTCCAGTGCTGATCCCCAGCAGACACAGAGCACACAGAACTATTTGAGAAGAGATTTTTTGAAGGGAAGGACTGATGCACAAGACATTTTCTCAAGGACACCACCGACATCCTATGACAGCTCTGGGCATTTGCTTCGGAACAAGCTGTCTGGTTCTCACCTGAGCTATTTAGTGTGAAATCCTGCTCTGAAAAATGACTGTGCAATGATAAGAACATCGTCCTCCCCTGTGTCTTAATCAGTTAGCAACAGAAGTAATGTTAATAAATCCACCACAGAACAATGTTTTCATGCTGTACAAATCCCTTCCAGATGTTAGCAGCAACACCAGTGTGTCGTGACCTCAAAATAATTTTTGTATTTATTTACCTACACCCTTAGTGCGATCCTTTTAAGAATCCAAATTATGGCAGAAAGAACTTATTAGAGGAAAATATTGACATACATTTGAGACTGCATACCTCGATATCCACAGAGTTCTGAGAAATGGAAAAAGTTACAAGTTCTAGCATTCCTGGCATATTCACATCATAGCCACACTTATTTGCAGTGATACAAAAGTTACTCATTTTTACCTCTGAGATAAAAAACTGCAATTACAAATTCACCCAACTTAATATCCAGCAATATCTTCACAGCGACCTTCTCCCACATCATGTTTATTCATCAGCAAGGTTATTTCACTTTGAGCCTTATTGCTTGGCATGAGACTGTTACTTTTTAACATGAGGAAATGCAGAGAAATGTAAATAAGAGGTAACACGCATGAAGTTCTATTTTACCACAGAGACCTAGGCAGAAATGGAGCAAGAAAACACAAGAAATGCAGTTTTTACATAAAAAAGCACATTCAAGTTTGAAGTGAGTGGTGAGGAAATCCTTAACTTTGTTCACAAAGCACTGGTTAAAGATGTAAATCCATAGAACAAAAAAAAAAGAGAAAGAGAGACATAAGTTATTTATCCTACACCTCACCATATAAGTGCTGCAATTATAATGAACCAGAATAGGAAATGTGGAGTTCTTGTTTACAGAAAGAAGTGGATTTTAATAAGCCATTAATCCATCACTGCGTATCACAAGTCAAGCAATTTGCAACTGAACACGAGAAAAACTTGTCTAGGTCACACCTGCTACTTACAAAGTGTTGACATTCTTGCCATGTTTCACAAATATACTGTCAAAACTTGAAAGTACATGACAAATTTATGCAATTAAGTTTTTGTTTGGATTACTAAAACAAGCCATAATTGATTGCTCATATTCTTTACTTCATTAATGACTCTCTAATTAGCAAAAAACTTATCAGTATCTGTGGCTGGAGGGTTAGCAGGCAGTGATGGAAATGCAGGTGTGAAATAAGCCAATTTACGATATCAGATGATGTTAATAATTTCACAGGACCAAGTAAGGTCCCATGAAATACACTCTCAGTTCCTATTACTACCTACCGACAATCACAGTTTTATATCACAAGAAGATTACTACACTTATCTTCTCATTAGTAGCTAATTTCGCTCATTCCTCTTGCCAAACTAATTATCAAAAAACTTTTCAGGCTTAAATGAATTAATAGGGCATTTGGACCCCACTCATTTTTCTCATGATAAAATAATTAGTAAGCACGCACACACAAAAATCAAAATAGTTCTGTTAACTAATTAGCAACACTAAGGACAATAAATCCTTTAATATACTAGAAATAATAAAACCTCCTTCTTGTAAGGATCATCAGGTTTCCCTAACTTGCAATTTTATTACAACATTATCAGAGAAATTAAAGCGAAATGCAGCTATTGTATTAAAAATATTTCCTCTTCAAAGTGTCAGTAGCTGTTCCTCAAAATGGAAATGTTGTAACACTGCACCCCTGAAGTTAGTACCTAAATCAATGTTGTGAGTTATTTGTGATTTAGAGGGACTGATTAATGAGCTGATGGATTTCACTGATTAAACTACATTGGTTTTGTCACAAAAACAAATGGAGAGAATATTCTAAAACTCCACAGATACGGTTTAAAAGCAGGAAGACAAAACTTAATATCTTTGCGTGGCATTTATTTGCTCCTGTAGCTCTCCCAGGACCGTCCCTGCTACATGGCACCACACTGAGCAGAGATGGCACCAAGAGTGGTGAATTCCCAGTGATGAGGAAAGTTCATCTTGCCAAACCCCAGCCTTTAGAGGGTGAGACTGTTCTGCCACCAACCAAAACATCCTAAGCTAAGTTGAATAAGGATTTCTCTTGGAAAATGAAGAAACTCCAGTTGATAAATAAGGACTCGGAAAACAGCTGGGTCAAATGATGTGGTCTGTAAGCACCCAAACTGATGTTGTGTAGACTTAACCTGTCCCTTCAGGTAAACCTGAAAGTTCTTGTACCTCTCTTTCTACTCAAGGAGCAGCTGGTTCCATTCATGTTTCTGACAGAACAGCCACAGATACTTTGATCTCATTGTGACTGATTTCAGGGCAAACAGGAACACAAATTATTTGAAATTTCAATACAAATATGTGGTCTCAAAAGAAGAAAAAAATAATGTAAATGTAATTTTGTGTGCTGCAACTTAACGTAGCATTTAAATGTTCTGAATTATAATATAGTCTGTAAGCATAGCAGACTCTTTTTAACTTGCAAGAGCACATTTTGATTTATCTGAACATCAGCACCTCAATATAAAGTAAAAAGTGCTTAGAAACATATTCTGTTTCAATTACTTTATTGGAATCAAGCCCCTTGTAAGTCTCTTTAAACATGATTTTGACCAGAGGGTACTAGATTCATGCTCCCACTGGATTCTAACGAACATAAAGTGTTCCACAGAGAGCTGGGTTGGTTTTTTTGTTTGTTTTTCTTTCCAAAGGGTACAACACATATTCATGTATTTTCAGTTTTTGTTTAAAGAAAAAATAAACCCAACACTGTGATCACTACTCCAAATCTCAATTCCCTAAAAACAAACCAGCCAATCCCCCCAAAACCTATCTGACTTGAAAACACAGGTAGTATTTGCATTGGGAAAAAATGCCTGATAGCTTTGCTTTTAATCTATCTTTACAAAGCTCTCTGAAGATCAAAGAGGTCTCACTCAGACAGCTGCATTTTCATGCCAATGGCCAGCAGAAAGAATGGCCTTCAAGGAAACTGCTCAGTGAATCCCTAAGTAATCAGCCAGCAGAACAGAAGATAAAAACCTTCAAAAAGGTCAATGGAGATGGAATAAGAAATCTTGTCTGTTAACTTCAAGGTTTTTTCGGTTGGGACTTTTTTTTCTGTTTGTTTAACTCCACTGCCCTGGAGTTAAGCGCCAACTGTGGAATTTCGCTGTATTTGGCATCAATTTCTCTAAAATAAAGAACTGTGTTAATGAAAGCAACAACTGCTGCGAAAGAGCAAGAAACATGCGAAATTCAAATCACTGTGCTGTTTCTGCTCAAGATAAAATGCCTTTTGTTTCTTATTTCTAGCACTACTGCTTAAGCAAATATTTAAAAAACAACAGCAAAAAATCCCTCAGGATATTAAGAAATCAACTGAGCAGATGATTAACCTCACTATGCATTTAATATAAACAATTAACAAAAAAAATATACAGTGCTTCATAAGAATCAATTAAAACTGTCTTTTTGTAGCATAATGGGAATCTAACAAACTAATTCTAATCACATATCAACTCTTACCATCTGAACAGATCTTATCCCCCATCCTCACATTATCTCACAATCTTAACACTGCCATTTGTCCTCAGGAGGCTCCCACGTGCTGTTTACCTTCATTTCCCCCCCAGATTTCTGTGGGAGCATTTATGCAACACTTGTGTCATCATTTTCTGTGCATCTCCAACTCACCAGGCCAGCGGCAATTGTACTGCATCGAGGGCCTGGTCACACACAGCGATTCTGAATCAATTCTGCATGTGCCATGAAGTTGAACTGAACGTGGACGGCTGCCAGAATCTCTTCCTACAGAAACATCATTTGCAGACGGAGCAGGAGAACTGGTGCAGTACAGCCAGGCATGGGGGGTGCCAGGCCCAGAAACAAATGACATTGAGAGATCCTCGAGCCGCTTATTTACATTCCCTGCCCTGGGTGTGTTGTTACGTGTTTAGTCCTTAACTAAAACCGTTTGCATTTGCATTTTTCGTTACATAATTCTTTCCCCCAGTGTGAGTTCACACAACATACATGCCTGTACTTTATGCTAAAGCTCTGAGGTGATGAAAGGTGACCTTAGAACTCCAAGATCAGCACAACAAGTTCTGCTGTCATATCAGCACTACTCAAATGAGCACTTCCAGCTTCCTCCCCTCCACCAGCCTTTTCATTTGGAGATACGGTGAAAGGTCCTGCAGCAACTTTTTCATTGAAACATCAGAATTACTTTTAAAACACTGAAGTAATACCTGAATGATGAGCAGGAGTACTTTTTCTAGCACCATTTAAACTGATAAATGGGAGGAGACAGCTCCACAGGATCCCTGACGGATCTCCTTGAAACTCTGCACCACGGGTTCCAAATGAAGACAAAGCAAAGTGCTTACTAAGAGTAACTGGGAGTTTCAGACTATTTTCTATATAGGCCAAAATGTACTTGATGAGGTTGCAGTTCTTTACATCAATCCTAAAGTTTAAAAAAACACTCTGTTACAAGAGTCTGAGCTAAAACTTCCCAAGCTTACCTCAAGAACTGTAAGAGTGGTCCCTGCCTTCATTCCACTGCCCACACAAGCTTAGAAATGAACAAAGCATTACGAATGCTCTCAGTGAACCTCAGCCATGTAAAGAGCTCACAAGACTTGACTGTCACAGTAGAATTCAGCCAGATTTATGTCTGGGAGCTTAACCAGAGGGCCAGGTCTCCTTGCTGGCCATTCCATGAACTGAGAATTTTCCAGGGACACAGCCCTGGAGGCAGGTGACACAGGCTGGCTCATCCCCTCCCTGCATCCGCAGCACACTGCCAGAGCAGAAGGGTTACATTTCACAGTACTGGGCTCTGAGTCTCCCTGGGCTTACTGGAGATGCTTTAAATATAATTTTCTGTGTATTTATCTAGTCAAAGTGTGTGAAACCATTTCAGAGTATTGGGTTTAGGACCTGGAACACAATTCTCTTTTGCTTGCCTGGAGTTTGATATAAAGACATAATGTGAGTGGTTTTTGAGTGTTGCATTGCATTTTACTCTGTTGTGTTAGTGAGTCCAGACAAACCAAGGCTGGCACAACGTGGGGAAGACACGAGAAGAAAAAGATTTAAATAAAACCCCTACTTGTAAGTAATTCTAGGGAAATAAAAAAAAATCCATATGATGAATTAGAATTAATTGCACAACTATTTATAACACATCTCTTACGTCACAGACACACTCCTACATTTCGGAATAAATCCCAAAGTAAACATGGTGCTTCACAGTAAATTTTAATGGTGAGATTAACCTCATTACTGGAATAGCACTCAGTCTCAAGTACGATCCACAAAGCACAAACTCTTCGACTGCTAAGAAGACTGAAAAATCTGGGTACAATTCAGGCAGCTCTGAAAGGGAATTTTCTCATGTTTCTAGTATTCAGTGCTTCTCTTCTAAAATACTCCTTATATTGAAGATGAAAACCAAGAAAATATTCATTGTCTTTGAGAGTATCTCACAGAATTCACCCTGGCTATGCACTGCAGCAGAGGCAAAACAGCAGGGCCTCTCCATTGGAAAGGTTCTTATCCAGACTAATCAGGATTTTGAGCAACCTGTACCATATGCATTGTTGACTTTGTTGTTCACTTTCTAATATTACCCATTAACACCATCTCTGCAAGACAGTTTGCAACCTCGTTCATATGCCAGCAAAGTAAAAAAGAAATCAAAACAGATGCTTAATGAGTGTTCTCAAGTTCAGGGAGGACATGGCTGATATTTATTTTACCTTCCAAAGGCTGTTCCTGAGCTGTACCTGCCTCAGGGTGTTAAACACTGTTGTGTGACAGCCTGGATGCTGTGAGCTCCAGAGGTGTGACAGGCAAGGAAGCCACCTTGGACTATGCTAAAGTTTGAAGATGGATCAGAATCTCTGAGCTTCGCTCTTTTCTCTGGTCCTGGAGCCTTCTAGGTTAAAATAATCAAATGTATCCATGTGCCTGTCTGCTTTCTGCAGCTGCTGGATTGTCTCAGTGTTGGCAGCAGCCCATCCCTGTTCTAAGTCACAGCTCCTCACACCAACTCAGCCCTGGGGCACCTGTGCTCCACGATCCAGGAGTTCATCCACGAAACTTCTCCGCAGCCCAGAGTGAACCAGTCTCAGTCCCTCAGCTCCTGCTCTCCCAGAACTGATAGCATTTACCTCGTTACATCACATTTCAACTAAGAGTTCAACTTGCAAGAGAGAGAGAGAGAGATCAAGCAAAAGAGAGCAAAACCAGAGAATGAGCATGAAAGTGCACAGGAAATCTCGGGGGGGACAAAAATTACAGACGGGGAAACTGGATGCAATTATTGAATGGCTTCTGCAGGACAGCTGATCTTCCAGTGGTTCAGAGAACTCTCAAAACAAGTAAACAACAATTGAGACAGCACGGAAAAGCACAGGAGAGAAGTTCCTTGTTTCTTCTCCTCATGTCTTCCTCCTGCATTCTAGAACTAGGAGGACACTCAGGCATTGTTTAATATCTTTATGAATGATGAGGAAGAAATGCGATGACACTGGAGGCAGCTGTGACTTGCGCAGTTCCAGGCCGTGGGTGATGCTGAAGTGGAAAGGATTTGCTTCATCCTGTGCTCCTGTTACTCATCTTGCACATGTAGAAGTGGTTGGTGTAAGCTGTGAACAAGCTGTTCATGATAAAATAATAATGCTGGTAAGGGCAGCCAGGCACGTGGACATTTCTGGGACTGGGAGCTGGAGTCCCTGCCCACAGAAAGTGGCCACGAGAACTAGGCCGTGAAGGAAAGGGTGTCACAGACTTCTGCCAGGACACGTGGTGTCCCCAGCTGGGAGCAAGGGAAGGGGACACCATGAGCTTTCACCACGTTATTGCAGCACACAAATTCATGGTCTCCTTCTAAAAACACAACCCCATTGCTCATCTTCCTTCACACCATGCAGAGATTTGAGTTCCCGTCTCCCAGGGCCTGAGCTTGACTTAACTTCTGGTCCTCAGCCCTTGTGGCAGGTGCTGGGGCCACTGTCAACTGAATGAAAGTGAAAAAGGAAAAGATCTAAGAAATCCTTTGAAGAAGCACAGAAAGAGAGAATGGGTGACAGGCTGCTAGTGAGTGAACTCCAAGCTGATGATTCACATGTTTTCCCGTAGATTAACCTGCTTTATTTATGTTGGAAAAAAAAAAAAAAGTATTTTGCTAAATTACTCTGATTATTGTGATCCCCTCCCTGCTGAGTCAGTTGTCAGCTCACAGCACTCCTCAGATAAGCACGAATAAATAAATCAGGAATACACAATGTAATCCAAAGAAAGGAAGCATAAAAAAGCACAGGAGTGGAATTTACCGCTCTCCCCTAGGAAAATTCTCTGCCATGATTTTAGACAGGATACAAATAAGGGAACTCAGGAGTTTTTTCCATGATGTTGTGTTTTAAAATTGCCCCAGCAATGTCAACCATGATAACCTGAGTTTCTGAAAACTCGCAGCAACACTGATAAGTTTGTTGTATACACTTTAAGCAATCTGACAGTAGTTTGACTTTCCAGTTACTTCAAGTTTTATTCAAATCATCATAGTATTTTAAGAGTTCAGCTGTGATGTCATCTTGTCACATCAACATGCATGACAAAGTAGAGATAAGTAAAACTTATTCAACTCCTGGATCGTGGTCAGAACAACTCCATGAAATTGTCAAATAATTCATTCGTACCAACTTGAATCCCTCCTGCTCATTTAAAGTTAACGTTTGTTGACTTCAAAATCTATAAAAAGCAAAACCTGTGGAAACATCCCAGTTTTATGGCCAGACCAGTGTGACCACAGCTCAGGCTGCTCTCAGACCGTGTCTGTGACTCTTTCTGTGGGCAGGGACTCCAGCTCCCAGTCCCAGAAATGTCCACGTGCCTGGCTGCCCTTACCAGCATTATTATTTTATCATGAACAGCTTGTTCACAGCTTACACCAACCACTTCTACATGTGCAAGATGAGTAACAGGAGCACAGGATGAAGCAAATCCTTTCCACTTCAGCATCACCCACGGCCTGGAACTGCGCAAGTCACAGCTGCCTCCAGTGTCATCGCATTTCTTCCTCATCATTCATAAAGATATTAAACAATGCCTGAGTGTCCTCAATAAATGAGGCACTCCTAGAGTACACACACATTCATAAAAGGTGAGAATGCCTTTTGTTCTTTTTAATATAACAAATATCCTCTTGAGTCACTGCTAAACCTTACACGAGATCAACTGTACTGATAGGCTTCTACCAATATATAAAATATAATCTTCTCCAGCCTATATTCCTATTTTATATTACCCTATGATCAAAAGAAGATTCAAGTTTACCCATGTATTCTTACAAAAAGCCCAAGTAACTCAGCATGCAAGGCCAATAATCTGAAAGTCAGTAACAATCACTGAGAAACAGTAACCTATATAGTGCATAAAATACTTACACCTAGAATTTCTGCTATTTTCAATACTATATATTAACTGCAGGCTTTTATAATTGATCAGAAACAGAAAGAAAAATACATCCTTATTTAGTCAATAACCATTTTGGTAAAGAAGCTAAAATTAATTCTTAATAGTACACTATACTACCATGTGTGAGCTGCATGATGAGACACACACACTTCAAATTCCTTTGAATTTTTCCTTCAAACATTGTAGCTACAAAGATTCCTTTGTCAGGAATCAAAGGCTTCCCAAAGATCAATGAGCTCAACAGTCAGCTTTTGATTTGGAGATATTTACCTACTTATTAACAAAGGGAAACAATACAAAGCACTGATCAACAGCAGAATACCAATAGCCACAGCCACACTGGGTATTTTACCATCGGAGGAATAATGCAAGTTTCTTAATGCACGAGTCTCCTCAGAAAAAAGGCCTTACACACATTTTTTTGCAACACCAGTAGGAGCAATGATATCTAACACACACAACAGCCAGGGGCAGCTTTTCCACTGTCCTTGCAAACTGAAATTGTGATGGTTGCACCTACTTCCTAAGATAAGTGCAGGATCTTATAACGTATAACAAAAAGGCTGAGACAACATTTCTGGTTTGAACAAAACCAAATTCTGTCAGGTCTAGGATGTGAGCATCTCCAGTGGAGCACTTCCAGTGAACCAGATACTGGACTATATCTATTGTATGTGATCATTCTGGTGCTTAAAAATCAAAGAGCACTTTTATTCCCCTCCCTGTTCTCCCTGTAAGTTATAGAATGACCCTCTACAGCAGCTAAGCACCCACATGGCCACTTGGTCACTCCCCCCACGGCAGGATGAGGCAGGGAATGAAGTGAGAAAACTCATAGGTGGGGATAAAGATGGTTTGATAAGTGGGGAGTGGCGAGAGGGAACAAACAAGTGATGCAAAGCCATCCACTCGCCACCTCCCACAGGTCGAGCGGTGCCCCCCAGCCCCAAAGCAACAGCCCCCTTGGAAGGCAATCCCCCCACACTGATTTTCCTTGGCTTTGGGGTGTGGGGGTGTTGTTGCTGAGCATTCTGTTTTATGGGATGGAGTGTCCCTGTGGCCATTTCAGAGCTGCATCCCCAGGCTGCAGAGGAAGAGAAATCCCCGGCACTGGGCAGGCACGGCTCAGCAACAGCCAAAACATTGGTGGGTTATCAGCACCATTTCAGCCACAGATTCAAAACACGGCACCATCTGGGCCACTACAAAGAAAATTAACTCCATCCCACTGCCCAAAAGGATGGGGCATAAGTTATTAATAGATAATACCTAAGATCAGAATAGATCTGTTTAAAATCCTCTTTCCATCTGCCTTGTCTACACAAGTGTCAGTGTTTGCTGTGAACTCCACTTGTCATCAGCAAATTCTATGAGGACTTGAATCTGCATTGAAAAATTCTTAGTTTCAAGTAAAATCTTCTATGATTTTAGTAAAAAAATCCAAGGCTAAAAATGCTCTAAAAACATCAGGAATTGTTTGTTTTCCATCTTGTCCTGCTCTTTCTAGCAATGCAGACTACAAAAAAATACCTTATTTCTGTATCCCAAAGAGCACCAACAGAAATCTCTCATCCCCAGAGTAACCACAAATTTAAAATTCATGCAGAAGAACTGTGGACACTCCAGTACTGAGTCAGGTACATCATATTTATGTCGAGCCATTAAAAAGCGTTTACTGTATTTATTTCTGCAAGCATCCTGCCTGCCTAGACATTTCTAAACTTTATGCTCCTATATGCAGCAAATATATGTAAATGGAGTAGCCACTGTAAAATACTCATCTTCTGCTCTTCTCGTCTTTTTTCTTGGTTGGTGAAGAGAGAGGAACTGAAGATTCTATCATCGGTTTGAGACAGAAATATTGTATACGCTGGGTTATCTTGAGGAATTAAAATGTCCCTCGGTTATCATATTCCAAAGCAAAACCTATTACACTTACTCTGCATATATTATGAAAGTTTTAAATCCCATCTGACATAAATTCAATTAAGCACATCCTTAGAAGACGGCTGTACAGGTAACGGAACGACTCATAAGGATGTTTAAAACTTCATTAAGGGATAGAGGTAAATTGTATTAAGATTTATTCAACTAACTCAGCAATAAAATAACTCAAATGCCATCCTTAGCAGGAATCACGTTCACTGACTAAATCAGCACCTTCTGAAAAGCAAAGGAAATGCTGGGAAGCACCCAGTTTCCACAATTCCTTCAGGACTTCCTTGCACATAGTCCAAATGGATTTGTTGTGGAGCCACGTTGCCGTGAGGCCACCGAGGCCATCACTGACCAGGGTTCAGAGACACAAATCCATCGGCATCCGCTGTGCTCTCACCCCTCCCGTCCCCACACACCCTGAGCCTCTACGTTATCCACAAATACAGCCCAGTTCTCTTAAAAACAACAACCAGGGCACTTTGTTTATAATTTCACATGCCAGGAGGGCTCGCAGTTGGGAACCCAGCTCTTGGGAAGTATCTTGAATGCCTTGAGGGCAGGAATTTTTCTCCATGCAAACAGGAACACGAAGAACCAGCAGACAGGGCACCCAGGTTTTACAGAGACTGAAGAACTCCTCTATTCAGAGGATTGCATTCATACTAACTCTTTTAAAACCCCCAGAGTTCTAATGGTTCTGTCTTTAAAAATTGTTAATAAATGAAGATTTCTTTCCCATTTTAGCTATTTATTTTGCAGTTCCTGGAAGTAAAGCAAGCTTATTCTGAGAAATAACAATTTTCTTCCAGGTTCAAAGACAATATATAGATTATCTGTAAGTTATTATACAAGAAATGCAATTCTTGTTGAATATAAATGTACCATAGAACTTTTCATCTTTCAAAACAACAATTTCACACTTGTTCACCTTAAAACAAATTCTGATTAAAGCCAAATAATCCGAATGATAGCAACATTCACTGATACAAAGTACAAAGCAAATACTACTCTCAGACTTGTATCAGAATATTTTCAACTATTGTTTTTAAATAAAGTATCTCCAGCATTGCAGAATCCTTTTCTTAGCATCTAAAATGAAGTCAAGTTTTTAATTTGGTTCTTAAACAATCACGCCAATAATGATAACAGCTGCACCCTTTATCAAGGCAGAAAAGACATCCTGCTGTGCCAATTCATCAAGAACATGAGGCTATTACAACAGAGGGAGTTTAAACCTGTTTTGTCTTGATTATGCTGGTGGGAAGGGGAACTGCCTCATCTTTGCACACAGCTGGAGCCCTCTCTGCTGTCTGGGGGAGAAATACCAGTGACAGGTGAGACTGCCTAGAGCACGGCCGGGAGGTGAGGGACGTGAGGACTGGCTCCAGTCAGCACCTGGACACACCTCTGGAGCTCCATGGTCAGGGATGTGAGGACTGGCTCCAGTCAGCACCTGGACACATCTCTGGAGCTCCATGGTCAGGGATGTGAGGACTGGCTCCAGTCAGCACCTGGACACACCTCTGGAGCTCCATGGTCACGTTCCCATTCCCTCATGCGGGAGGGACAGGGGAAACTCAGAGCTGAGCAGCTGGAGGGCCAGCAAGGCACCGGGAAATTGGAGATGGCACGGAATGGGAAGGGGCTGGGAGGGGGATTTGCTGTTCAGAGGGGGTGTGCTTAGTGTGTGTGTTTAGTGCTCCCACCCTAAACAAGGAGCTGAGATTTTGCTTGAAGGACTGGCAGCAACACCTACAAAATTCCTGAAAAAGTCCCACCTGCTGCCACAGTGAATTTGAAGCGAGTAGATGTTGGTGACTATCGTGAATATCTGTGTCTCAACCCCTTGGACAGCCACTCCCAGAGCACCAGGGAAATCAATGCTTGGGCAGGGGTGTGACCCAACCTGTACAAAACACAAACATTTCGTGCTTTCAGCAGCCACAAAGGTTCATAAACTTGAACTGCAGTGGGATCATTAATAAACAGGGCTTTCTCTTGAAGTGCAGCAGAAGGTTCCCCAGTTCCTGTGCAAAACCTCTAATATTTATCTTTTTGAGAAGAAAAACTCACAGTTCCATCCCAGCGAGGACAGATGGATTTGCCACCCAAGGATGTGAGAGTGGAGTCGTGGAAGACTAAATGTATTCTAAACCCAAACATCATTTTGTCCAGGCTTTTTAGCTCTATTTATTCACTTTGGGGAGAAGAGCTCTCATTTATAGCACGGAAAAGAGGTCCTTTGAAAAACTACTGGATAGAGTTAATTACAGAAAATGGAAGATGTCCGGTTGTTTATTGATTATACTTTTGTATTTAAGAATACCCCTACATTTAAAGCACCAGGCTGGGAAAGTGATATTGATTTTAGCTTGATAATTACAACCCGAATAGTCCCTTTGTAATACAAAGCTTTATTCAATAAAATATTTACCATGAAGTTCTTTGGGCCATACAGTACAATCAATTACCACCCATGATTTCTTGCAGCAGCTAAACATTAACATGGACATTTGAACACATTTGGCGAGAGTTTTTTGCCTATTTGGGCTTTTTTGTTGTTTTACTGTTCGGGTGTTCTTTGGGAAGGAGGTTGAGCTGGTGTTAATTCCGGGGGAGGATTCTTTTTATTTGTTTTAATAACTGAGACAATTAATGCTACAAAAAAAAAAAGTAAAACCTCCAAAAATACTAGTAATTTTCTTCACTATGACAGAGCATAATTATGTGTTCCAAGCTTTCTACTTGCATGCAGTAAATAATCAGCCTCAAACGAGAGAGACATTTCCAAATTCTTTTGAGATTAAACAGTACAATTAACATATTAAATATTTAGTGGTTTTTAATTTCCCAGTAGCCCACACTACATTGCCTTTAAATAATACAGCACTCAGTATAGAGGTCTAGGTATATAAAAACAAGAGAAATGCAGAGACAAAAGCAGGTCAACAAACATGCAATGTAATCGATATTTATGCCTATTACAAAGGATTTTTTCTGAAAGAACAGTTGGTAATTTAATTAGAATGCACTAAAAAAGAATGATTGATAGTTCAGCTAAATGATACCTTTTCCTTATCATCATTTGCTTTATGATTACCTGTAATTAGAGATGACTTTCAATCAATGGAAATAAATCTGCAGCCACTTAATGAAAAATAGTCTGAGAACATTTCTGAGCAAGGAGGGTCAGCAGGCCATGAAAATACTAAATCTGAATGTCTAGAAAAGAGTATTCAGGATAAGAAAGAATATTTTATATTTATCTAGCACACTGGCAACACACTCAGTATATTAATTCTTATTCAAAATTGAAAATAAGCTTAAAATAATGTATTCTAAGATAAGCTTTTCCAGTCTGGGATGGATGTGCAGGTCCAAATAATCATTTCTCAGATGTTAGTCAGAGTTCAGACAAGGTCAGTTACCATGAATTTATTTAGGCAATAAAATAGATCAAGTTTTTTCACTCAAGAATTAATGTCCATATTAAATATTTATACTCTTTATACAATATAATTAATGTACCATACCTTGTGAAAACATCAAATACTGACGTATTTGCTCCAAAAATATATATACATATCCTTTTTTTCCCCCTCTCCTCCTTAAATCACTTTACCCCTCCAATAGGGGAATGTAATGCTGCAGAAGCAAGGCAAAGAAAGCCATGAGAGCACTTGTAACCTGCTGGTCTGTTCCACTGTAACAGAGAAAAATCCAGCAGCATCCTGGAAACCACACTGGAGCCAAACACTCTCCTGAAAATTACATCAAGCCAAGAACTGGTGTCCTGTCACCCCTCAAAAGTCTATTCTATACATTGCTAAAATTGAAACTTTAAATCTTTAAAAAAGGCAGCATTATGAAATCTGTCACTTGCTGTCACCATAGGAGTGATTTTAACTTTCACCAGAACATTGCTGGCACCCTGAGTTCTACCTGCAGGAAAAATAAATAACATTTGTGACAGAAACTAATATTTCTAAGTCAACACCATTTTTCCAAGGTAGTTGCATGAAGTAATATCAGTGTGGGTTTTTTTATAATAGACATCATTTGTTAAAGATCAAATTGGAATGGCATATGAACTTTCTCACATCTTTTCAATTTGTTCAGTATATTGACTATTTCCCTGATTTATGTACCAAGATGAAATGCTGGTGATGGCTGCATAAAGATCTCTAACTGTGGTGCAAGAAAATCCCTCTGCTCTAATGGTTCTATTCAATATTCTCTGCAAATAAGCATTTAAAGGTAGAAATAGGAAACTATGAATCTACGAATTAGAAATGCTCACCAAATACTCTGTAGAAAATTGGCACAACAGTATCCACCTCTATTTCATTTCATAAATGCTAATGAGAGCCCTTCAAGAGGAAGCCCGAACATCATTTTTAAGCCACCGGCAGAATCAAAAGCAGCTCCTCAAAAAAGCTTTTACTTTTCCAAGGTTCTTTGTAAGTTCTAATACATTACATTACTTTTTAAAATTACTGGGTATCTTGCATTTAACAAGCCTTTTGAAGTTGAATTACTGCTTTTTAAAATCACACAGTAAAGTTCAGAAAATGCTGAAGTGCAACAGTACTCCAGTGTTAAATGCCCAGTTAACCAGAAACAAACCAGAATTTGTAACCTTGTGCTTATCTTATTTCACTGTTGACAAGAACCCGACCAGGCAGGATTTTCAAACATCTGCGCCCAAGCTCAAGAAATAACATCAAGATATGCCTCCAGTCCTCCAAATACTCATGTATTTTGATTATCTGAGAGTGATCATCTTGAAGTGAAGTGTAAGTGAAGTAAAATGAGGAAATGCAGAAGTGGTGCTGTCTGTGATTTCAGTTCAGCACTTCAGTCAAGGTGAGTTCTCACTGTGCAGCATCTTTAAAAATCCAGTCACTTACTCAGGCAACTGTATCTTTATTTCAGTGTTAAATTTACACAGGCTTATATTTATATGAACATTATAATTTATCTCTACAATGTTTGCTTCTAAGATGCTGCACAGCCAAAATTCTGGAAGTGCTACTCCTGTTATATCTGTTATAACAGCCCTGTATTTTATAACAAAAAAAAAAAATTACTGCTGTATTTTTGTGTATCCACGTGTTCATAAATTATTCCAGGAAAAGATGAGAGAACTACTACTCTAAGATGTGAGATCAACCAAGTTCTCATTTTTTAAAAATCATTACGTTTTATTTTAAAAAAAAGCACTGTAGAATATCCGACTGGATCAGCAATTAAAAACAAACCCAAAAGACATACAGACTCTGAGCTCATCTTCAAGGAGAAGCCTTAAGGCAGAGCATTTCTAGCTCTCTTCTAAGCTTTCAACAGAGGATTTTTTAGCATTTAATACATATTCTCAGGATGGTTTCTAGATTTGTCCTATCAGACAGACACAGAAGCATTCTCACAGGATGGGAAGACACTGGAAATCCAGCACCAGGTGGACAAAACCAGCGAAGGCACCGGGTTCTGGCACAGGAGAAGTGCAGAGAGCACAGCCCCACGCTGCTGTGACAGCAGTGCCACCAGGCTCCGTGTTCCAGCTGTATCTCCGGAATCAGGAGGTTTTCTACTACAGCAGAGTGAAAAGGAAAAGTTCAGCACCTATGGAGAAGTTTCACCACACCCATCACGGTCCTGGGCCATGAGATAAGAAAAGCCAGATTTCAGATGAGCATCTGAAATGACCCTTTCAATGTAAAGGCAAACACACAAATCCATCTTCCTGCTCCCCTGGCAGCAGCTGGGTGTCACCTTGGCAGCAGCTGGGCAGTTGTGAAGCAGCACTTTCAACTCCTGCACCAAGGAGTAAGGAGGTTCAGGCAGAGAACAGAAAGCTCTCCCTGAGAGGAACGCAGGGAACTGCTGCCACGGGGTTCCTCTGTCTGAAACTCCTTGGAAAAGCCTAAAAACTCTTGCCCTGGGTATGACTGCTTTTGGGTGCTCCAATGCCTCTTCTCTAACTGGTTCTTCCCAATTTACAGGCATCTTCACATGACCACAGGATGTTCTTGTATTAGACACAAACATCCAGATCAAAGTTCAGAGGCTGTTAGTTCCAATGCACTCCTGTTTTTCCAGATCAATGGATCCAGTTTAGAATAGGACAAAAAAGTGACCTTAATATATAT
>VZTG01002434.1:636990-669065 GCA_013397845.1 Melanocharis versteri
ATATATATATATATATATATATATATATATATACATATATGTATATGTTAAAACACATTTATTACATATTAAGATCTAAAAAACTCTTCAAGCAAAGTCATTTCCAAACCTATATTCAGCTAATAATATTTAAGAATAATTCCAGAGAACCAATCTTGGCTTTAACTGTAAAAGAACAAGTCATATTATGACAAGAGCAGCTCTTGCACCTTGAAGCTTCTGTAATTCTTCTTTAAATCACCATCACTCTTTAATACATCCCCCCCGTGTGCCTGAGGCAATACAGTATTAAACTACCATTGGGAAAATGTGGGTTTGTTGTGTGTGCTGTGCTCTGGGTCTGTCTAACGTGACCCTTTTTACACTGTATGAGGTACCAAGGAGCAGCTTATACAACTATATCAAGCCTCAGTATTCTGGACAGAGTAAGGATAGATATTATTTATTCTGGAAACTTAAAAAGAAAAAAGGAAGTGACAGAGAACTCTGACAGAGAACAAAGGTAACAGAGGCTCTGTGTCCATCTTCTTCCAACTCCCTACACTACAATTAAAAAAAAAAGTTACTTTCTATATTAAAAATGTTAGCTGAGCTGCTGTTTACCAATATTGAGACACACATCAAGAGTCCACCAGACAGAGTTTACAGCTGCTGCCATGGTCTTCAGAGTAAGTTTGGGGAGTTGTGTGCCACAGACTCAGCTGGGGCACACAACTTAGCCTTGTTATTCGAATGCATGGCAGTGCCCCATAATCTGTCTGTTTTCCAATGTATTAGATTAACATTTATCTCTTTAAGCACTCAGCTTATCTGTCAAAAAAATCCTCTACAGTGTCTGGAGCGGTGTCTCCAAACAGAGTGTCCTAGTTCCACACAGGCTGTTATTTAGTGTCCCAATTTTCTTCACTTTGATAAAGAAGAAAACTATTCCGTTCTGACAAGTTGATTAACAACAATCAGCATTATTTTCAGAAAAACAGATCAGCTCTTCCCAGAAAAATGGCAAAACTACTCTCATCTATTTTTGACATGGCAGAAATGTACATCAATTCCAAATATGAATGGCAGTGATAAAGTCAAAGCAGAATTAAAGTGGGGTTAGAATTCAGTAAGAATTACACCTTCTAGCAAGCATTTTTATGCTCCAAACGCATGAGTCGACCCCAAAATTGTACTTTGAAAGATGCAATATTTTCTACAGATTCTAAAGCTTTCATTTCAAAATAAATCTTTCTAACCTTATAACCACAAAAATAATCTCCAAAAACTAGGTTGAAGCTGTTTTGCTGTATTAGCAAGGGTAAAAAAACAAGCAAGCAAACAAACAAACAAAGTACATTTGCTGTTATTCTATTCTGTTTCCTTCTATTTCTGTTCTCTAACATGTAACACAAGTCAGCCCATCTCAGGAAATGCACTGGTTCTCATTTACTTCCCCAAGTTGGATTTTATTGACACATCATGAATTATTAGGTCGATTTTGACTTCTACATTCCCATACAGCTCCCCAGCTTTTCCAATTAATCCTACAGCAGGATTCAAAAGATGTGCTGCTTGGCAATAAATCTGTTCCAAAAGGGTGGAGTTCTGCACTCACTTGTGTTTTTCTGTCCACCTGGTAATTATTGAGTTTTCCCATTCAAAACTGGTTGTTAAAGATCCAAAGGAATTGTATCTAAAATCCTAAACTTGTTATAATCATCTGCCCACAGGTGTATGGGTATAGTGTCAGAATACTGTATTTTTGAACAACTAAAGTATGTAATATTTTATTATTAATATTAGATTATTACATATTATTATTAGACTAGAGCTGCTGCTGCTGAAAAAGTGGAATACTATTAATAATGAATTCAGGAATATGCAGCATATGATTTTTCTTTATGAAATTATATATTTGGTTCGAAACTTGGGCTATTGCTATCAATTTACCTTATACCCTAATTTTTGAGAGGGTTACTGAATTTTTATTGAGCATGGCATTCCTAGATTGGAAAAATAAAGGATTCTGTGGCAAGGAAAAAATAAAATGTTGCAGGTAGCTCAGGTAGGAGAAGCAGATGGAAATAGGGCCTAACTTCCTACATCTTGTGGTTTAACGTATTATTAACAATAAATTGTTCTGGTGCATCCTATAACAACTGGGTAGGTCTTGACTATCAGGGTTATAAACAGTGTTTTTCTAGGAAGAGCATTCCAGGAAATTTTGTATTAATTACAGTAATTTGCAAGCAAATTTCAGCAACATTGTAGCTCCGTGATTTCCATCTCAATCAGCTGTACCACATCTCTAACAGAAACAAAGAGTGATCGCTGAGAGAACTCTTCTCTTTTACAGTGGGGAATTCATGGCGGGATTAACTGCACTGACAGCAACAAGAAAATATTTGATTTCAGAATTTCCTACTTTGCCCCTGCTCCTCAGCAGGGGGAAACTTCCTCCTCCAGAAAACCCTTTTCTCCCAGTCGCGTGCATTTCCAGTGGATGAACAGAATACAGGGCAGACACTGAAACCCTCTGCACAGGGACACAGAGGGACTCCAGCTGATGACCACTGGAGTGACCCCATGTGTTCAAACTGGTTGCCTTGAATGCTGGCAACAAGAAACATAAACTTACAAACAAGCTAAAAAAATTTCCTTTATCACACAGAAGCCCATTTCTGTCTCCAGGCCCCCTCCCTCTCCCCAAAAACCCCAAATTAATGGCAGTACCCATATCTTTTTTTTTTCACACAATGATGTTTTTTCCCCTCAAAAGTTGATTGCAAAGAAAGCACTGAGTAATTAACATATTCTCAGTGCCCCTCATATCCCTGTCTGATTCGGAACACTCAACACATTCCACTTCAGTAATTTAAAGCAATATTATTCAGGTTTCCTTTTAGATTATTATGATTAAATATAAATAGGTGATTTCTATTCAGTTTCTTCCCTGACAGAAATTTTGGAAGCCGATTTTTATTTCTTTATATACAGAAGTCACATCTTCAAACATCAAAACAGTCTTTGAATATCAGTGTCATAAACAGGACTCAGAAATGCAAAGTTAAAAACGAGAAATGATTTGTGCTGAAATTTGGAATCATTTGCAATCCTAGACCACAACAGAAGACAGCTCATCACATTCCTTTGTTCACAGTAAAAACCCACAAAATAATACAGCCCCGCTGGTAAGCTGTGATTTTACATGAAATTCTGAAATATCCTGGATGGATTAAATGGAAATGATTCAGCACTTGGATGGAACATTTTAAGGAAGTTCTGCCACTAAACAACCCAAGGGCACCACATCTTCCATCACCCAGTGCCACACAGGCTCCACCAGCCACCACCACAGTCCAGGCAGAGCTCAGATGTCAGAATCGCTGCCTCGCTGTACAAATTAAAGTTATCATATGATCAATTTGACTGAGAGTCCCTATTAACGTTCCTTATTTCATGTCCTCTAAAACACTTGCAAAGAATACTTTTATTCTTTTGGATCACTGCATTGCAAAGTGGCTGTCACAATGTGTGTGACAAGATTTATCTTTTGAACCTTCTATGGAAACGACTGTGAAAGGTCAGCAGAGCAGACTACAGATAATTCTGCATAAAAAACCAGTAAAACAAATCACTTCTAAATTAGATCACACTACTCCATAAAACAAGATGTAAATCTTGCAATCATGATATAAAACCAAAAGCAAAACAGTATTCATAGTGTGCTTCTGTCACTAGGGTTCTAACTGAATAGATGAGAAATTTTGCCTTAAAAACAAATCCAAAATATTCAATGAATTTCTTAACATGGAAGCAAAAGTACACCGATATAAACCATCTCAGGTTCAAGGATGCCAACCCCCTGAGGCACAAAAATTGTAATTACTACTTCAAACACTCACAAAGACTATCTGGTCTTACCACTATCAAACTGAATAATCTTGAAACACAAGAGTTGATGTAAAATAAAAGTAGTTACATTAACTGTAAGAAAATTACAAAACCAAGTCGAGGAAGCCTCCACTTAGAACTGCTTTCCTTTCTGCATTAACAACATCAAAAACATTGTGGTTGTGGGTTTTTTTTAATAAATGCAAGTTCTACAAAGGATAAAAGTATTTTTTTGCCAGTAATAATAATTATTTTCATCTATGTCCAACACAAATGAGAAAACTAATACCACATCAGTGGCTTATTAAACGGAAAGTTTATAATTGAACTTCCCCTTCATTTGCTTGCAAAGCAGGAGCTGAAATCTCTTGCCAGTTAAACCACTTTTGTTTTCACATATATACTTTCAATACTGAGATTGCACATAAATATAATTTAAACTGACAGAAAAAGCCACAAAGAAACAGGATTTTGCATCGTTAGCATTATGCAGGTACTCTCTTGGTGCTTTTGGAGTTTTCCTCTTACTCTCTCTTGGGGGAAAAAAAAGCAAAGGGAAAAATCCATTATTTTCTATCTATCGAGATATTTCTTTTCCTACTGGGAATCTAAAATGCCTGATCTCAGTGTGAGATCTCTGAAAGTACTAGTAAGAGAATTCTCCTGATAAGAATGAGAAAGATAAAAATTACAAATGGCTAAGTCAGCCTTATTACCTCCCTCGGTCACTTGAATTCATTGCTACTTAAAAGCAACCAGTTGCAAACCAATTTCCATAAATAAAAGGAAAATTAGACACCATCCTTTAAATTTGAAGCTTTAAAGAACATTGCCTGAAATTTAGAATGAGCCAAAGATTGTCAACTGCTGGCAGCATTTGTGGCAGGAGCAAACCAAGGGAGGAGGTGGGAGTTTCTTTCTACAAAAGAAAACAAAACCCCATCAGAAAACAAAACCCCACCAGCATTGCAGAGTGCCTGGAAGGCATGGACTAGACACGACTTCCTCTTTTACTATTATTATTATTATTATTACTGTTATTATTATTGCTCTTTTAAGCACAAAACCCCTCCAACAGGCAGTGTGGAGTGACAGTGAGTTATAACACAGCCAGGGCACCTGCAGGAACTTCTTGTATCTGACTTCAGCCATCTCCACTGCCATGTCTGTTCTCAAATAACAATTTCCTGAAGTCTTCTGTTTTCCAGAAAGAAAAAGGATATGAAGAAACGACAATATGAAAGAGGTTTTGAAAATAATCTCTTACCACGAAACAGAAAGAGAAGATGCAAAATACAAAAAAAAATTAAAAAAAAAAGTTCTCCAGTATTATTTTAAGAAGTGGCAGCATTATCTGTGGAGGATGAGCAGAACACTTGAGTGCAGTGGAATGCAGAACACCTGCCTTTTCAAAGTAAGAAGCACATGCTTTAGCAGAACATCTTGTAGTGGTTAGAGAGAGACAGGATCAAAGATCTTGCATCAGCACTGTCGCTTTCCTCAGGAGTGATGTTTTTCCACCCAGTGTGCTGCAGATCTACAGCCCTGCAAGCACTGAACTTCCAGGAGAGGCTACAGAGAGCTGCTCCCCTTGCCTGGGAAAGGGGAGTACCTGGTCCATAGGACAGCCCAGAGCTTAGGAGGGAGTTTAATTTCTTCATCAGATTATTAAAGACCATGAAGAAGACATCAGTCTCCTTCCACAAGGACAACTGTAACTGTCAGCTCTGAACCTGATTTTCTAAATGTCATCACACGTTAAACGTAAGTGCTTGGCTTCCCCAGGCTCTGGGGAGCACGGCAAAGGAAAGGCTGGCATGGGAACCACCCACAGCTCCTGACCACTGAGTGGTCTCACCCACAAATTACAGCATTTTGGAGGCAACACGGAGCCAGCTGTCAGGCACAGAGCAAGAGATTTCAAAAGCAGTGTTTTACACTTTACTATTGCCTTCCTCAGCTGCCCCACACAACCTGTGTGAAAGCTGCCAGCATGCAGGTGATTATTTACCCCAGCAAGTTTATACAGCACATCTTTTCTCCCTTCACAGCTCCAGAGCAACCCAGCCACGGTCCTCCCATCGCTTTTTCAAGCTTCCTTTATTTTAATGAGAAGTGAAGTGTTTCGTGTTCTCGCTATTTATTCTCATCATGCCACTGTAATGAAACTCAGTGGAAAGTTAAATATGAGCAAAAACAAATACACCAGGTTAACTGCCATGACTGAGATACAACACCCCTCAACACTGAAAGGGAGAAGGCAGAAGCACTTCAAGATCTCTCTTTATAAATACAAGAAGTGCATGGGGCATTTTTGAGACTAATTCATGACAATAGAGATAGGAGATTTTCTAGATATTTATGTAGCATGCCTGTTAATCTGCACTTATTAGACTATCATCTTAATTTATCTCATGATAAGTCAGCTATCATTAAATTCCTGATAACTTTATGGTAGAAAAAAAATTCAGTCATCTGCTGTCATAAATTTTTATCTAAATAATGTGGTTTCTGTTCACAGTGAAGTATGTTCAGCTGAGCAATATTTCAGATGACCAGTTTGGGGGAAGCGAGGTTGGTGGCACTGCAGCAAGGTGCCCACACCTGTGTGCAATGACATCCAGTACAAGTCTAAAATATTTATAAAAGCTGGAGAACACTGAGAATTTACTGACTCGGAGAATGTGCCAGTGCCATACTGTTCACTGAAATGCCCCTATTTTTAAATCTCTCTTAGTCATAATGGTACCCTCTGAAGTGATGCATAAAGAATATCAGATGCCATTTTAATCATCGCTGGCAATGCCTTTCCAATCTGGCAAACCACCCACTCCAGCAACAACTCACACAAAACCCCTGTGCAACTCAAACCGCAGCGGTTCTTTCACAGCTTCCTGCCCAAGAGCAAGACTTGCCAGTGTGTAATCTGCCCAAATCAAAAGCTTTCATACCCTTCTCTATTAATCCACACCAAATATTATGTATTGAATATTAATGTTAAAAACACAGAAGAATGGTAAACAGGATCTGAGGTTAAGACTAAAAATTCTGACTTAATTGTCAGTTCTGACTGTCATTAATCTCCAGTTTTGGATGAATCCTTTTATTTTTTTTATGCCTCCGTTTATTTCCACAGACCATTGAAGGATTAGCTCAAGCTTCTAAACCATTTTAAACAAAAAGGGATTTCCCTATAATTGCTAAGTAATACAATTACTGAACTGAGAGAAAGGAATTCTTTTGAACACAAGTTTGCTTTTACAACGTGCTTGTTCTGATTATAGTTTTTTATGGCCCAGTAACAACGTGGGAAGCATTTAAACTGGCTTTACCATTTATATTAGGTATTTTTTATTATATGCAATGTGTAGCTCCTTGGGGTCCAATCTAGTTTTCTTCCTCAAAGAAAATGAAAAATACTTAAAAAAAATCTTTAAAAGGTTTAGTGTAGGCAAAAAACAAGCAAAACCCCAAATCAACCAACCAATTTTTGCTATAATGTAAAGCAATCAAGATTCTCAAATTAAGAGTTTTCCTGAGGTATTTCCACAGGCAGATTGTTTTTTCGACTTGCTTAAGCTGGATAACAATGGTTTTGCCTGAAACTCAACCCTCGTCCCTAGAAATGTGAGCAGGATTACTACCAACACTAAGGTACAGTTCATTGTGTAATGATGGCAAAAGAGTAACTCCATCTACTTCATCAGCAATCTTGGCAGCCACATCCCTAAATCTGTGCCAGACATCATTTGCATGGAGAATCTGCTGCTAGTTCCAGGTTAAAGAAATTGAGATGAAGCCGCATTGCAAAGAAAGAGTCAGCCAGAACTGCAGCTCTTTCTCATTTCTGGAAAAAAAAGATTCTACCCGATGACACCAGACAATGGATTTGCTGCCATGGCATTGGCAGAAAAAAGGAAAGGAAGGGGAAAAGGGGGTTAAAGAAGTTCAGAGCTTTAGGATCTTAATGATTTACCAGAATAGTTTGTTAGTAAATATGAAAAAAAGTGGAAAAGCACAAAGAAAACCAGTAATTATATCAAATGGCCTTAGTCTATTCTCACCAATAAGGATTATAAAACAATGCGTTACAAGAGTCCCTGGAAAAAGAAATCCTGGCAAGCTCTTCAGAGACTCACCTTTTCCACTGCCACACAAATGGCCTGAAGTACTTTAAGTGAAATGAAGGAGGAAAGATCCTGCAACAGCACAGATTGTAAAGGTACTCCAGCCTCCCACATCCTCATTTCACACAATAAGGGGCGTGAAAGATAAACTCCACTCTCGAATCAAACACACCTATAGTTTTAAAATTAATTTGAAGCCTAAGCAAGCACGAGATAAACACCAGGTTGTTGAGACGTGTAATAAAACTAAAGTACACTGAAATAAAGAGGCAGGGAAACCACAGGAGGGATTCACCAAGAATTAAGAATTTCAGCTGCATCCAAAACCTAATTACTGCTTTAACAGGAACTAATGAGTTCCAAATAAAAACACAGAAGGAACACAAAGGTAGTGGAACCACTGGCACTGTGATACCCTTTAGCACCCCCATCCTGGTAATTCATCGAACAAAAAAGTAAATATTACTCCAGCTACTCTCTGTTAGCTCTGTTTGTTTAAAATTCATTAGGTTCAAAAAGTCAACTCAATGTACACCCTCAGAGTTCAAAAATTATAGACTTAGTGCAGAAGTGATTGATAAGACAAATACTAAAATATTCACTGAGAGTCCCATTCAAAACTTGAAATTTAATAAAGACGTATCTAATTTTTACATCACTGATCCTTTTCTCTGCTACAAACATGCCAGGTCTCCTCTGCTCACTAAATCAGTGCAGGTTTGCTGTTCACTTCACTCCAGTCAAGTACAAATCCTCTACTTCAGGCAGATCAACTGCATTTAATGACAGTGAGCTCCTACCTTTTACCAACTGAAAGATCTTGAATTACTTGAATTTCAGCCAATTCACGACTTCCACAGCTACAAACACCCTCTTAAAAATCTCAAAACTAAGAACTACTTCAGGGTTAAATTTTTTATGGAGCCTTCATGCACTGCTGAAAACCAAGGGATTTCAGCTAGAGGTTGATTTATGCTCTTGTGCACTTGTCATTTCCTTCTCGAGACATCAGCTCATTGCGTGCACATGCTTGCCTTACAAAATCAGTGCTATGTTAACTTCTAATTAGATACAGCCTAACTTGCTTTCAAACAGCTAGGAAGGCATATTAAGGCATGTAAGGCAATTTTTACTTCTTTTCACCCATTATTTGCTTTACCAGTTGATACTGATCTCTTCTTCCAGTCATGGACTATCAACACACTGAACTTGTAAAATACCTGGAAAATAAAGATAATTTTTTTCCCCATTTCTTTCACCACTCTCTGTGCACAGCTGGAATTCTAGACTTCTATAACCAAAGGGATAGAAGTTGTATCTGGAACAGGACCTGTTTTCCCCACTGCCTCTGGAATTGTGTCAGCCTGTGCCCACCACGAGAACTGGGAGTGCACACCACAAGAATTGGGATCTCTGCCCACATATTATTTTCAAGAGAACTCTGGGCTGCCTCACTCAAAGTTCTTGTCTTCAGCAACTGCTTCCCTTCGTAGCTCTTCTAGTGAGCCAAGAAGAATCTGAATTCTCACCAAAGATTTACCCACCTTGGGACATCTCTCAAAGCAGCCCCAGTGATGTGTTTAGGATGCAGAATGGAAAACTGAAATGCACACAGGTATTTGCAGGATCCTCCTCCCCAAACACTGTCTTGGCTTGCATTTCCTTCACTGTCCTGGAAGTACGTAACAGGATTTTCTGATATATCAGCTCATTTTTTTTTCAATCTGAACCATAATGAATTCACATTAAGTCCTTCCACTGGCTGACAGTAGCTAAAAGTCACTGTCTCCTTGCTCTCTTCCCCTGATAGCTCCATTCACACGTAGATTGTTCTTTCTAATCCACTCCATTTCTTTGGGCTTGGCTATCTCATGTGACCAGAACCTCCCACTCTATGTTCTTCCCTTTCTTGCCCCTCAAAATTACCTGAGCCCTACTCAGTTACTTCTGAATATAATAAAACACACATATTTTTCATTACATAAGAATTCCTCACAATATCCACACAGGAATACAGTTTTTCTTTCCAGGTTGCTGAGCAGATTGTTTCTCCAAGTCTGCAATTTGGAAAGCCACGGGCTTTCTCAGAAAATCCCAGACATCCAGCAATAATGCACTTTTTCGGGGCTTGTTTGTTTGTTTATTTAAACCAAGTGATATAAAATTTTCTGAAACACAATTCAACCAAAATAGCTGGATTGATTTTTTTTTCCTGAAGTAACATCTCATTCTGAAGGCAAAACAGAACATAAATTGCAAAAAAATTAGTTTGCTTCTCCAGAGACCAACACATTTACTCTGAAACAATAAGAGCAGTGTCCTGGAGGTAGAACAAGCTGCCCTGCTCCACAAAAAGCCGTTTCTGATTGATGCTGAACCACCAGAACACACCAAGAGCTCAGGGAGTATTAGGTGATGATCTCTTAGAGCTGGCTGGACACATTCAGCACAATTCTATACCAATGCACAAACAAAAACTGTGATTATTCATGGACTGGCTTCATCTTTTTACAGTGGTTTGGGGAAGTTGCAGTGGTGTGTAGACACATCTGAGGGAACCCATGTGACTAAAACTAATGATGTTTCTACTGAACAAAGTTACACGTTGGCTCATAATTACTGCAGTTTTCAATTTGTTGTTTCCTCCCTCAGCTACAGAGATGGGCCTCAACAGAAATGCGGAATTTCATTCCCACCTAAGAGCCTCTTACTGCCTCTCTCATTAATTATGTATTAATTTTAAAAACAAGTACCATATCTTATTGACAGCTTCCCCAGACAATTCCCCATCCAGTTTTTGACTATAGAATATCCCATGATCCATAAACCTCTTTTATGGTAGGAAAGTAAACATATTAAGAAGCAGAAAATAAGAATTTGAATGACTGCCCCGCTCTCCTCTTGGGCTAACACATCTTTTGCAGACCACACTTCAAGTATTAGATTTGTATTTTTTTTGCCATTAGGAGAAAAGCACAAGGCAGGAAATCTCTAAATGAGGAGCAGTGAGATCTCCACCCCTCCTGTGATGCCTGCAGCTGGTACCCCCTTCTCTTCCCTCAAGGAACAGTCCAGCACAGGATGCCAGAACCAGCACATTCCCTGTGAACCCAGCAGAGAGCTCAGTGAGCAGGGAATGAGCACCTGGGCTCCTGCAGAAAATAAAACTCAAACTTTACAACTGCACATGGACACTTTGTAAGTGTAAATATAGTCTGGCATCTTTAAAACAACTTCGAGTTTCCATTTGTGTGTCATCCCTCCCCGTGCGTCAGAGCCGTTTGGAGTTGGTGTTTTTTTCGTTGGGGTTTTTTTTCAGGAATTATGAAGAACTTCATATAAATAACAACTTTGGTAGAATTACATTCAGAACACAAACACAGAAACAACCCGTGACATTCTGCAAACTCCTGACCTCGTTATTCCAGAGAAAGATAGGCTACAACAAATCTACTGATTTGCCTGCACATTTTTAAACCGTCAAGCTGAAAAGTCAACTTTACACTTCGAAGATTTGCAAGTTAGCCTTGCTAAACCCTTTTTTTTTTTAATTCTAGCAGAGCTTTTACATTTGCTTTTGATTTAAAAATATTAGTTATCATTATCTCAACATTTAAAGGACTTGGACATGGTGTGGTTGGCCAAATTCACATTTACGGGGTGTGCACTGTTGATACTGCAGTTATTGATGCCATTCATGTGATAACTCTGACAACAATGAGCTGGGTCTCAGGCTGCAAAACAACTTCTCAGACTTTCACCATTTCGGGACCTTCCAGCTGCACAAGCTTAGTTACAAACAACAACAAAAAAAAGCACGACCATAAAACTTCATTTTGAGTTACATTTTAATAAAGCTCATCATGAATCTTGTGGATACAAGTTACTAAATTTGTTTTTCTTTTCCTCTGTTTGATCAATATAACATTTGTTCAGAACATCATGATTCAAAATGCTGTTTTGCAATATCCTAAATCTTAATTAAAAGTGTCTTGTAGTGAGGCATGAATACAAATAACAACCTGCTAACAATCTTAAATCTTCATTTAAGAAATAAGAAACATGTAATTGTAGCTCTTGTTTAGATAATCTTCCCAAACTGTGTGCTCACTGTCTAATGAGTAACAATTTAGTAAGTTTACAATAATAGGTTATGGGTAAAATTGTTTCTTTTCTTCCTTCTCACTTTTCCCTTTTTTTTTTTTTTTTTCAAATCAGAATTCACTTCATGCTGCAACTTGAGGAGCTCTTTCTTATCCTTCCAGCATCAACACAGACTTTCACTTGTGGAAATTACATTTGGGATTCCTTTGTTTTACGCTTTCATTATGATTTATTTCTGAAGAAAACCAATAAGTGAAGCAAGTGTAAAGGAGTGTTGACTTCCCTATATCCGTATCACCCTGACAAAACATCTCAGATCAGTACAGAATTAATTGAAATCTGTTATTGACTCTGAAACCTAAAGATGGCAATTTAGATGTCAACATTAGCAAAGTTGATTTTAATGTTAACATACAACAACTCTGACAAATGAATTGATGACAAGTACAAATTCCTGACATCTGTAACTTCAGACAGCAAATGGAGTTGACAAATGGATCTGATGGCAAATATTATGTGACTCCATAATTAGGGATGTACTGAAGTTTGCACTGAAACTACACTGGAACAACAGAGTGAATTTTCCACTGACTTGCAGATTAGGCAGCTATTTTCAGTTATGTGAAGCACACACAAGTTCAATTATTAAAAGACCCTACAATCTAATTTAGTGTTGCCCACCTTTGTCACAGAATCAATTAGGTTGGAAAACACCTCTGAGATAATTTCAAAGAGGTGCAAAGCAGGATTAGGCACTAATTCTCCATTTTTGAGAAATAAAGAACAGTTGAATATTTACCTCAATTATACTAAATACTGGCCAGAATCAGTTTAATTAATATGATATAGAAATTTATTATGAGAACTTATTAAAACAATTCACTGGTTTATTAATTAAAACTAATCATTAGTTTTAATGATTCCAAAGACATACACGAGAACAAGTATTTAAGTGAATAAAACTAATCATTAGTTTTAATGATTCCAAAGACATACATGAGAACAAGTATTTAAGTGAATGAACTTCTCACTAAGAACAAATACAAACTGAACTTGCTTTCTATACCCAAGGAGATCCATTTCCCTCGTTATTTCAGTATCTTATATTATCACTGCACACAAAATTCCCCATCAGACAAGGGACCTTGCCCCACTGTGTAAAAACACAGCACAAAACCTAACAGGCAAAGTATATTCTTGGAAATTAAATGGAGGCCTTTTTAGACCCATTCTTAAAGATGCAAATTGAGTAACACTTGAGCAGATACTTTGATTAAGTCCATCCATTAAGCGATGTTTTTCCTAAAATGTTCTGGTCCAGCTGCTTTCCCCAGGACATGGGAATGATCAGGCAGAGCCCCAGGGCCAGTCCAGCTTTGCACCACTGACCCCCAGCACAGGGCTCTCATTTGGGGTGTGATAACACTCCAGAACTCTGGCACAGCACTTGGCTTCCTCAGGCAGGTAGGGAAGCTGGAAAGTAGCCACGATGCTACAGTAGGAGCAGTGCTGAAGGGCAAGGAAAAAGGAAGCAGGGACTAATTTGGAAGGTTTATGTGCCTTTAGCTCCTCTGTAATTCCAAAGCTGGTCTTAAGTACAAATTTAAATAATACTGTGAACTGGGCAATAGTCCTTCTGAGTCTACAAAAACCCCAAACGTCCTATGAACAGTCACTTTTCTGTCCCAGGTTTGGATTTTGCCGTTCAATTTGCCATTCCTGAAGTGTAATCACAGATTATCAGCTAAAAAAGCAGCTGCAGTGAGCACTATTTACATACAGAGGGAATGCTCAGCCCTGCAGTTCTGCTCCCTCTCTGTCTGTAGTACCTGTGAGAGCTCAGCTGGGTCACCACATTCAGCAAACAAAGAACACAACCGTGAAGCCTCTTCTCTGTTTGGCTTTGCACAAACATCACAGCCAAAAACCTGCACGCCAGATTTCTGCTGCAGGATAATTAGTATTCTTTAATGTGGTTTTCCAAAATAAAAACATTCCAGAATATGCATTGCTGATAGATGCTCTTAGGCATTTTGGGAGTGGGGGGAGGAAAATTAGGATTCCGAGCTATCCATCAAATTAATTTCACATTTCTTGGGTGTTTCAACATAATCTACTGAACAAACTGTAATAGATCTACAGCAATTGTGGGTCTATGTCTTAAGCCTTCTAAATTCTGTATTGAAAAAATAGGCCATGGGAGAAAGAAATGGCTTAAGAATAAAAATAATCCATTTGATTCCTGTTGAAGTCAAAATTGTCATCATGAACTATACCTACCTTAAAAAATACATTTCAAACTACTCTGCTTTCTCAGGGCATATTCTTGTTTCATTTGAAGAAATATAATTATATTTTTATGTATGACCTTTACAGCCCCTTTGTCTCAGCTCAATAACAACTTCCTGGTAATTTCTTTCCACACAACATTCAATCTTACTTCAAGAAAACCGTAATAGAAAACTCCAACAATTCACATAAACAATGGCAATTCTGCCAAATGTTAAACTTAGGCTTTTCCACCTCTCAAATTAATATTAGATTTGACTTTAAGCCAGTTGAATGTGCAGAAAGCATAGGCAGACTAAGGTACTGAAAACACTTCATTTCAGGGGCATTAACAATATAACCACTGAGTTTAAGTCAAGCATTACTCAGTTAAGTTACAGATAGCTGATATTTAATTATTACCCAAGATTTTGTCCTTGTGTATACTAACTTAGCAGAGATTGATAGTTGTCGGGGCTTTCACAATGCTCAAACCATTTCTACAAAAAGTCATGAGGAAAAACTAGCTAAAGCTGTTGTAAGTTTTTAATCATTCCTTGTGATCAAACAATGATTTTTCTTTTCTGAAATAACTCCCTATACTTACAGTTCTCACGTGATCAGAATGGCAGTATGAAAAAGTTGCTGTTAATCTTACTCATTGATAATTCCTGTTTTAATGCAAGTCTTGTGAACTGCCTTACAGAACATGTAATTACTGAAAGAACCCGGGGTACCTAAAACAAGGGTGAGGCTCCACAAACCTTCTCCTCAGCACCACGCTGACTTTGGGGTTTTCCTTTCCTCCTACTCTGCTCCCCATCCTTGTCCCCATCCTGCCCTTCACAGCTGTTCCTAGGCCTGCACTGTGAATGTGACTGGGGAACTAATCCAGGTTGGGAGCAGGAAAAAAAAAAAGTAGAAATGAGAGAATAATTAAATCAAATCAGTTTCCTGATTCAGTTCAGAGAGTACTCCCAGAAATAGCTGTAGGAACACATCCACAGGGCCAAGGTGAGCCCGGGGAGGCAAAAGCAGAATGGATGGAACAGCATCAGCAAATGTTGCTGCTCAATCTCACTTATGGAACAATTACTAAAGAAAAAAACCAATAAACATACCAAAAATTCTAAATGTCAAGCTTCCACTATTTCAATTAAATATTGTTTGTCTGATGTATTTTTTTAATGAATTATCTGAGAAAAAATACCTACAATATTTTTGTCATTTGTTCTTTCTACCAAAAGAATATTCTCTTTACTCTCAAACAAAATACCTGCAAGTGTGCATCACATAAACAACAAAGAGGAGTAGAAGGGGAGATTTCTTAATATTCAGCTCTTATTTTTCTTCTTTCCATAACCACACACAGCTGAAGACCACTTCCCACCACTCCCAGCTTTTTAAAACCTTGCTGAAGTGATTATGATGTATGGAAAGCTTTCACTAAATTTCTGTGTGTGGCCAAAATCACTGTTATCATGCCACTGTTTATCTATTTTACTTTCTAAAGTGGCTTGTCATTTTCAGCAAATGCCAATATTTAAGTAAAAAAAGGTAATTAGAGAATATGATTAGAATTTGCTATGAAAGCAGGAATAGAAAACATAATGTTTTAGTATCTAGAAGGTCAAAACTGTGCCAAACTCCAGAAAGTTATTCACATATTTTACATGGGCTTATTGCATATTTCTATGCATTAATTATGAAAACCTCATGCAGCTGTATGTGTGGCTTCTGTAATTATCACATTTCAGGAATGCAAAAAGCATCCTCTAAAAATAAATGTACTTAGTGAAACAATTATAAATAAATGTTCAAAACAAAAGGCAAAGTTGTAGTAAAACAGAGCAACCTGTTCTTCACTCCTTGAATTTTGAAAACACGATGCTGCCAAAACTGCTGTAGCAAGTGCCATACAAAAATATTAGATTATGGTTAATTAGTACCATTAAAAATTAACATTAACACAAATGAGCTTCACAGCAGAGCAATATATCAGGGGTCACTGCAGAAATACCACATTCAAGCCATGAAACCAGAAAATACTCAAGGATGTTTCTTCCCCCAGACCTGACTTTACTGTTCACAGTGAGTGATTATCGATCTGCCAAGCACAAGGCTCAGACCCTCCATTTCCATAGAAATACTGGTTCATAGTTAATAAAATTATATTGCATCCCTACAGAAGTTTTCTGTGATTCATTGTCATCTTTCACCTCAATTAAGAATTTAAGATGTGAAGTACGTGGGCCATATACTTCGGTTATTGGGCACAGCTGGCTCCGTTAAGCTCCAGAAAGATGCAGGCACCCATTGCACGAAATACAGGCAGGAATTCAAGGGTTCCTAGAAATTCTGAACTTGCTCAGCAGGTACCACCCAATAGGCAGAAGTCCATAAAACAGAGGCCTAAAATGTTTTGACTTTCTACGCAGACTTCGGTTTCAATTGAAGTTGCACAAAATGTCCAGCGGTGTCCACAAGGAAATTCAGCTTTTCCAACGAGCACAGAGAACACTGGGACTGCCCAGTGAGGAGCAGCCCAGCGCTGCCAAGCAGGAGCTGTGTCCAGAAATATGGGCAAATGCCTCAGAAAAATACACATACACAGAGAATAGATAGATAGATAGATAGATAGATAGATAGATAGATAGATAATCTCTCCAGAAAAGAAAAATCCAGGCAGAGGAGGAATCCTGATCATGCACAGCATTGTATTTACACCAGCAGGACTTCCACCCTTTGCAGTTACTGTAGTAAATTAAATTTAAGCTTCCCTGCCAGTTTGTTTTCTGGGTATTAGCACCTGCTCAAGAGCTGGATGAGGATCCTTCAAGGCCTTAGAGCAGCCAGGATGTGTAAACAAGGGTAAAGGAACCCAGAGAGCATGTTCATCTAAATTTAATATCTCTATGAATATATAATTTAGTACATCATATAGTAAAAGTGAAGAACTAAATCTTGTAGTCAACATTGTTTCCAAAAGAATTTAGAGCCCGCATGCATAATTATGTGAAGATGACATCTGGTTCTACAGCAGAAGACACTAATTTAAGAGAAATCAATGAGTTTACACTGAAAGACTGGAAACAGGCATAAAACAAAATATTATTCTTTGTGTTGTCCCTCCTATTAGTTTCTATTAAGTTTATATTTATTCTTTTTTTCATTTATTTATGCATATAACAACTTCATATCAAAATTCTGCCTTTGGGATCTATTACAAAATGTAGCTCCATTTCCATATCAAATTTGCTATTGTACAAAGAGCATTATACAGAAGATTTAATGGGGCTCCCTGGTGGAAGTGATGGGTGTTAGGAAGATCAGCAAACACAAAGTTTAACCAGCTCACTAAATGCAGCTCCAGTGATAAGACACGGATCAACTTGGATAAGACTCAACCACTTCGTATTTCATACACCTCTGCAAATAAACGCTCGGAAATGTTAAAATCACTACTTTAGGAAGCTAATCTTAAAGCATGTTAAATTACAGCGTTCCTACTTCTTTTCATAAGTAATAGGGCCCAAAGAGGATTAGGAATAACTACAGAGGAAGATAAAGCGTGAGTGTGGACTCCAGAAGAACACTGTTAGCTTTAATTTAGCTAACGAAGGAAAACCACTTGGGGCAATATCGTGGCACAGGCCACTTGGATTCTATCAATGACTTGAAGACAACAAAACAGAACTACACAGATTTTCTTTGGATAATTAAATGGCCTTCATGTTAGAAGTAGAACTCTCTAGAAATAGGAAAGAGGAAGTTGCCTATAGTGAAAAAGAGTACATAAAATCAGGGCCCTGGCCACTGGCTGCTCCCTGCTCCAGGACAGGAGCACCAGGCTCAGTGGTACAAACAGGGAATTAAAACCACAACAGCAACTTCCAGCTCAACTTCTTAAGTGAGTAAAAGCAGCAATTACTTTAATAAAGAGCCCTTTCTCCTGTAGGATCTAATTCTTTGAAACAGCAGAGAGAAGAAGAAATTTAAATCTAAATAGTTGGAAGAATTATAATAGTTTATTCCACAGAACAAACACAGCTGAAATGATCTTTGATGTAACATGCAAATTCTGGAGAAACGTTTCAAAACATTGGCAAGATTTTTCCAAGCATCAAAAACAACTGTGATGTTTCCAGTAAAACTCTGCAACTGAACTGGAGCAAGGATGGAAACACAGGAGAGCAGCAGCCCTGTCAAGAGCTGCATATGAAAGACAGCAAAATTCCCTGGGTAAAAAACTGCAGAGCAGATCAATGTGTCAATATTTAATACTGAAACATGCAAGGAGCTACTTGTTTTCCCATATCCACACAGCCCAAAAAGTCCAGAATTATTCTGTGCTGCAAACAGTGGAAGGTATCACTGCCTGTTAGTAAGGGTTAAACAGAATCAACCCCACGACCTGAACTTTCCAGGACTGCACTCTGACACGTACAGACATTCATCTGAAACACAAGGGATCAGCAATTAATTCAGATTATACAAATAACAGTGGAAAACTGACCGTTTTATCCACTGCAGGTCAGCAACAATGTGTAAATATTTTCAAATGGCTTAAGGGCAACCAGAGGGCAAACACATCACCTTAGAGTTTAGTTAGGAAGCATCATATTACAGGCTCAAGAGATTATTACAAGTGGTGGGGGGCTGGGGAAGCTTTTTTGTTTAGTTTTAAAGATGTGAAAGGGAAGATCTGGTACTATAAAATTGGAGAAAATCCTACAAGAAAAGAAACCAACTGAGGTCTTCCATTGCATATTTCAAGTGCTGTTTTTTCAAGGTTCTCTACAAAACTGAAATTCACTGGGGAGAGAAACAAGCATTGCTTAGACCTCATTAGAAAAGTATTTCAAGAAAGAACATTGCCTTGGCCTTTTTTAAAAAATAACATAGCAAAAATTTAAGTTACAGACTTTAACAGCTTTTTTCTTTCCTTACAGGAATAAAAAATACAATTGAGATATTACGAAAATAACAGTAAAAAATATTTAAGTGCTACTATAACTAAAAGTGGATCATCAACTATATAGATATTTGCCTGAGAAATTAATGGGTCCATGATTTGCTATGGGCATTCTATTCTATGGAATATAAAAATACCATTTGTAGTAATTTTTCCTATTAAAAGACTAAATTGCATTTTACAGCTTTACGGCCATCACTTTTTAGTGACAAAACAATACAATACAATTAATTTTCATACAGTTGTATGTTGAGTTTCAAGCCCCAAAATTAACAATACAGAAAGGTTGAAGTTTGTCACCTTGGATCTTGCTGGTTCTGTAGTTGATTCAAAGGTTAAGACAACATCAAATCTGATAGGTGTGCTGGCCTAAGGTTTTTTGAAACTTAAAAATACATCCCTCTTCTACATTTTTAAGTAATTAAAATCAGCACTGCAATTGATGAACCCCTGTGGATCCTTTTTTAGGCAGACAGTGCAAAGTTCTGGACTGACCTAGAGAATCCCTTCACAAGCAACGAGTCACCAGTTTCCTTTACCTTTGCTATATTTCAAATTGAACAAGGAAAATTTCCTTCCAGTGAACATTCAGTGAAATGTTTTGCTGAAAGGCAATATATTCTGAACTTGAGTTTATCCTGTGACCTTTTACAGCTTCCCAGCATCTGCTCACTTCTTTACCTCCATTTTCTTTGTGCTACAATCAACCAGATCTGACCCCCACCATGTCTTCTGCCTTTTGCCCTTGCCCACTTCACAGTGAAATGCATATTCATTCCTTGATTATTGACATCTACAGGACCCTGATTTCCCCTGTTATCAGCACATCATCAGGTAGAACACTTGCTAAACAGCAATGACTCACTGCACATAAATAAAAATTAATCTCAATTTAGTCTCTTAAGTTTGAAAAAAATATTTTAAAATACGCAAAATATTTATATATAAGGTATATACACCAGGAATTTCTCATGAAGTAGTACCAGAGCCTCCCACTGAAGACCGAGAGATGGTGTTTTGAGTGTCAGCAAATCATAAGCAGCAATAACTCAATTATATAGTTAACATTTTTTCATCACATTATTATTGAGTTAGGACTACAAGTGAGGAAACAATGAGTGCTAAGTTCAGTTAAAACACTCATTGTTGATCATCAAGTAAGCTCTTATATCTTGGAAACATGATTTTTCCCTCCTATCCCATGCCTCTAGCCCCAAGATCCATTTTTTAACCACACATTGCCAACTAATATTTATATAAACCTTTGAGGTCCCTGCATCGGGGCTATCGCAGCCTCTTCACTGTCCTTGTAGAAGTTATGAAATTTATTCATTTATATCTACCCATAAATGTAAAGAACTCTAAGGCAGGAAGCCTATTTCATCATCATCTTCAAATACAAATCCAGTGCCAGCAGGTAGCAATCAGCACCTTCACACTCCCACGAATCCTTGGCTACTTCACCCTACAACAAACACCTTTAACAATTTGTTTACTGCAGTTGTACCAAACTCACACATTTTCCCCCTTTCCTGCATCTTGAAATCACTCGAAGGCATAAATTCTCATTTCATTTACACCAGCTTAAGCAAAATTACTTACTCAGATGTAGAAAAAGGTTTGTCATTTGTTCAGCCCCACCTTCAAATAATCCCATGCAGGGTCAAGGGGCTTCAATCACGTGTCACAGGCACTTCCTGACACTATTTTTGTTACAGAGTCATTTGACATCATGTTCAGAGGCCAGCAGAGCTCAGCTCCTCCATCAGGTGACTTTATAAAGTCAGGATATTCCCTCACATCTGGAGTTTCATGTGTTTGCTGAGGCTCTGAGCTTCTCCTTACAACAAACAAGTTTAACGACCTCTACTGCACTAAAAGAAGTGAGTTAAAGGTGAGAGAAACAGGCAAAGGATTTTCAGACTTCCTGTGTTTCTATTGACCAAAAATAAATTTCTGGGTTGATTCTCTCCCTGATTGTACGCTCAAACACTGGGGAAAGGAAAATGACTTTGCCTGCTCGGGGAGTTTCTCCTCTCCACATCTCAGGATTGCTCTGATTGCAGGAACAAAGCACTTGGCTCAGGTGAACAGATTCACTGCCTGCAAACAAAGCATCTTCGAGATCTCCATTTTTTAAGACATTTTGCTGCCAACGTCTCATGATTCTTTGTCAGGGATGAATTAATTTTCTTGTCAGATTGCACTTTTCAGAGGAAATCTTTCTCTCCACAAATATATTTGTGTACTTTGCTGAGATGTAACAGTTCCATCTAATTTTGTTACTTGAGTAGAACAAGTGCTTTCATTTTGAACCCTGTGATATTTAAAATATTAATAAAATCAACGTTTTGCCAAAAACTACTCATTCAAAACTCAACTTTGCACTACTGTGCTCAAATAAATAAAAGACTTTCCAAAGAAAGAGGGGAGAATCTCCCTATAATTACACATTTTGAACCTTGCCTGGGCTTCTGATTTATCATATCTCATATTAGCTTTTATTGGTCTTTTCTTGGACTATTTGCACACTTAATAACCTTTTTTTTTTTTTTTAAAGCAGAAGTGAAAAGCAGAAGTGAAGTCTGATGAAACACCCAAAGAAGAGCAGCATGCAGTATTGGGATTCATTAGTCAGGGACAAATCAGAACACTGCACAGATAATTCAGAAATTTTTGTCCTCCAAGAACACCACCACAAGTGATTTATCCAAGGAATACCTCAGAGCATCACATTCTTTCTCACCCAGACCCTCCAGTGTTCAGCACAAAACTTCAGAAGGAAATACATGGAAATATATGGAGCTCGAGCCAGTGACACCAAAGCGCTGTTAGAAGTGACATTTTCCCTTGCTCCAGTGGTATTTCCTGCTGTGCCTCACTTCTCCACAAAATGTGTTCCCTGGATCTTTTTTTCCAAGCAATTGTATTTTTAAGAGATCAAGAATTGCTCAAGAATCGCTCAGAAACAGCCTTGCTTTTACCATTAACATTTCAGAAGACAGACAGAAATGGGATAATCTTCTCCCCAAAAATGTTTCTCTCTGTGTAATGTCAAAACTGTGGAAATTTAGCACAGGATGACATTTGCACACAATAATTTTAGGTTTATCTCACTTACCAAACTAAAACCATATGGATTTCCATACCTTCTTATCTCTCACTGAAAGTTAAGGAGGAAATAAAAAAAAAAAAAACCCACAACATCAAACTAATGTGTGGCAAAAATCACACCTATGGCAAAACTGAAAAATTCACATTCCCAAATGATAAAACTTTTGAAGTTTGAGGGGTTTTTTTAATATCCAGGTTTCAGCTTAAAAGTTTGGTCTGTCTGCTGTTTAACATATTTGATGTTTCACTTTTTGGATCCCCTTGAAAAGGATCCACAGATGGCCAATTTGATAACTCAGGGAATTTTGAATGTACACGCTGATTAAAAGCTTCCATGAACTTACAGTACCATCAAATGAAAACAACTATTTTTCTTTAAATATAGCTGAGTCTTGAGTTGACACTATTCCTTTCCATGACCTTATTTTTAGACGTATTCAATCAAAACCACCCTAGGACATGAACACTCCTTTCCCTTGTCCAGGGGGCTGCTATTTGTGCACAGTAAGAATGTGGCGAATTGTTATTTTCAGTTCTATTCCTATAATTTAAAAAAATAAAATAAAATCAAAATCCCTTTATATTTATCAAGTCTTTTACAACAAAGCAGATTTGTTCATGTCTTGACACTTGAAAAGCCTTAAATAAAGCAGCACAAAGAAAAAGGAGATATAACATGAAATTATACAAATAAAGGGAAAACATCCACTTGACAACCTGGTTATGGAAACACAGAGGTACAGAGAAATCTTTATTAGTGCTTTGCCAGTCACAGAGCTGGTGAAAGGCGTCACACTGGCTTGGTTGAAGGTCAAGGCTCCTTTCTGGAGGGCATGGGGTGTGTTGCAGCTTTCCTGCTAACGGACTTGCCAGCACAGTCCAGTAAACTCCATTTTCTCTCAGTCTCCAGTATACTAAAAGCTTTTCTAAGGAACAGCCCTAATTTCATACTGTGTTCAGATGTGAAAAAAAATCAATTTGAATTCTTTTTCGCAATACAGTCAATCATCAATTGCTGTCACAATATTTGACCTTCATGAAAAACAGAAGAGACAATCATTCATCAAACCAACATGATCTGAGATTTTAACTTATAATTATTAATTATTTTTAACTAAGGATCTGAAAGAAAAAGTGTTCTCTGATTTTTGCTTATTGGACTGGGAACTGCATCAAAACAAGGCAACCCAAGAGCAGCACCCGATTTCTTGGGATTAAGCCAAGGATAAGCCCTGAGAGTGGAGTCTCAGAAACGTAAGAAACAATTGTTTATGGAACAGTCAACCAACCAGGCATTCCCAACACGAAGGAATAATTTTCCCAACACTGAAGAAAACACAAAAATTTCCTTTCAATGATGTTAAGAAAAATACAGCAAACCCACCCATCGCTTATTTTAGTCATACTCACAAGTTGCTCCAGTATTTTGAATGGGACAATGCACAGTTGTTCCAATATATTCAAGCAAGAATATAAGAACATGCAAAGTGAAAACATTTTGAGTTGAAATACTTGCTAGCAGAACAAATCTATTAGCATTTATAATGTGTCTTACATTACATATAAACACGCAGTTATAACTAACATAACCAAATAAAATTGGAAATGAGCTGACGGAACTCTTAGGATTCATCTTCTACTAAAGTAAATTAAAAATATGCAAATTAAAAAGGTACAAGTAACTGTTGTGGTTGCACAAAAAACAATCACTTACATTTTCCTCAATATGAGATACCTTTCGTAATTTCTGGGCCAATTTTTTACTGTATTAAATTAAAGGATCTGAGAAAGTGATTCACCCTCCCCAGGTGTCCTTTTCTCCTCCTTTTCTTTGTACTCTGATGGGAGCTTTCGACACTCCTGAGGAACTGGAGGAATCATAATGACTACGGAGCATTTGCACAGTCCCAGAGCTGGGCAGGGCTTCTCCCGCTCCTCCAACCCACTCTGATGCTATCCAAGGAAATCTTCCAGTTTGCTTTGGAGCAGATTAACCTCCATTAAAAAAAAAAAAAATCAAATATAGATACATTTTTAAGAAGCTGATTTATCAAGGTGAAGTGATCACATGGATATTGAGGATGCAGCTGTTGCAGGTAAAACTGTTTGTTCTTCACAAAGCAGGTGAATCTTAGGTTTTACTGGATGTTCTAAAGTTCTGGTGGGGTTGGTGCTGTGCAGAGTTAGAAAAGCCCTGGTAGGAAAACAATACTGGAAAATATTCTAGGAGGTGTAAACGGGGAGGTGAAATGTGGGCATGTTCCAAGTGAAATCAAGCCTCAGTTCACTTCCTTCAGGAATCAGGAATTCAGAGCATCCAAGAGCTGCCTGCCCAATCCACCCACAGCACCTGATTCAACTGGGACACTGGAAACACCCAAATGGTACAAGACAATTTCCCTGCTCTAAAGCCAAGAGAGAATGAGCACTGCAGATGAGCTTTAGCAATTCAGAATGGTTTCAGTATTTAAATAATTGGCTGGATTTGACATGCTACCCCTGCTGTCTTCAACTCCTACCACATTGTAATTCATATATTATGGCTATACACATCCTGTTAGTGAGGCTAGCAGATTCCAGAGATGAAAACTCAGCACACTGGAAGAAAATTTAAATGAAACATTAAACTCAGGTACTAGTGAGAATGACAATCACACATTTACATAACAAACATGATGCTAGAACTAGAAAATTCCCTTCTGTGTTCTGTACTGCTCATAATTTCTGTAAATAACACTTTAATAACTACATTTTTTAATCTGTCCTTCAAAAAAACTTTGCTGTATACATACATAATGTCATTTAAGCTTGCATCCATATCATTATTTAATTAGACAATAAGCCCTCCTCTCTCATACTAACAGTAAATAACATTTATGTAAGATTATTTTGCAGTTTCCACACCGTGTTAATTGTTTTCAGCATTTCAAATTTAGCTTTTTACTGTGAAATAACCTTGAAGAGCTGGCTGCAGCTATTTTTTTAAGCTTCACAACAGTCACAATTTTCCTAAGCTATTTGGCTCAAAAGAATTTTCAAGACAGATGTAACTCAAGGTTACTCTCTCAATACAGAGACATCAGAAATCCGGACATGATATTGATCTATCGTCTTATGACAGCCACAGAAAGTTATTATTTTTATTATTTTTTCTTTTTAAGAAGTCCAGCCATGTGCTGGACACCAGAATCACAGTATCTTGCTCCTCAATTGCACCTCAAAAATTCTACCTGGACATCATGGAAACCAGGGGGAAAAATACTTGAAAAGGGCACTAAATTGCACTTTATGAACTGCAGAGCCCTTCATCCACGTTATTCTCCTAATAACGATAATCCAGTGTACAAAGGATGCTTCTCCTTGCATAAGGAGGGGAACTCAGGCCCCACAGGACGCTCTGAGGGCTCTGCAGTGGCTTGTTCCAACCCCCGTGAGTGGATGCTCCAGAAGAGGAACGAGTGTTATTTATTTCTATTTATTTCTCAACTGCGGTACACAACCCCCTGCTCTGAGCCACTAAACTTTCCATCAACCTCTGCCTGAATCATTTCCCCCTCCTATTCTATTTCGCAAATAAAGGCAAACAATAACTGCTCATTCTGTCTGCAATATCTGAGTTCCTCTTTCTTGATAGAAAATTAAATTTCCCTTCTACACCTGTTAGTCAAGCCTTTATTATCTAAATACAAGCCCACATAAAAATCCAGATAAGAAAACTCCTTTCTTATTTTCAAAACCAGAAAATAAAAGCAACATTAATTTGAATGTGCACAGAACAGCATCTGAAATTTATTTTAAAGGTCCAAGAATTAAAGTTTTGCTTTTAAATCACTACCTTACAGAAAACACTAAATCCTGACAGTCAGAGGGGATCTCTGTGATTCTTAAAATTCTTTTTCTAAGATCCTGAGGTTTTATGTTTATTTCCTAAATAAGTTAAATTTTAGATTTCAAACCGTCAGTCTTGGTAAAGTACAAAAACCAAATTACTTCCAACATCAGAAAATAAATGTCCTTGCAGTCAGTCCATGCACAAATCAGCAAGTTAGTAACCACTTCTCTTAAATATCTATTAGCGTCTCCATGATGCTGCAATTGATGCACACATGACCTGAGGTGAATTTGGGTTTTTCATGCCCCATTATCTACACAACCACGTTAAACACCAGCTAATCAACTCCATTACATTTCTACACATGGGTGTTTTTGGAAAGGCCAAGTTTGAAAACTTACATTTAAAACCCAGAATATTTTTCAGTAATTAGATCAGAATTGCTATTTTGCTCTTCTTTTCAAACAGACAGTTGAGGGGGGATGGAGGGAGGTATTGACAGAGATTTCTCGATCCCTTAGGGGTTAACATTTGTATAGCTGTCTCTCTTTGTTGGCACAACCCAATTTGAAAAGAAAGAACCATCTGCCCAGCTGTCTGGAATCCAGCCCTGTCTGATAATTCCCATGTCGAAAAAGAAACATTTCACAAACCCCATGTACTCGAAACTGATTCCCTTTTCCTACAGCTAGCAGCCAGGCTATCGAGCAACACCTTTGGAAGCCATAAAAACCACTGAAACTTTAATTTTGGGTTGCAGCTCTGATGTTTCTCTTTACTTTTCTGTGACATACCATTTTTCAGGAGTTGCAGATTTTGCAATTTGGCTCATGAAATAGAGCAATTACCTTAAAAAAACTCAATTAATCCAGTTCTAGTTTGTGTGATTATGACCAGCACAGCTATGAATGCTCTCAAGGAACAAGTGATCCGAGTATGATATTGTAATAACAATTCTGGTGTGTAAAAATTAATTCAATAAAAAGCCTATAAAGTGGTAGTAATAGCATGTTATGGAGTGATTATCAGAAAACTCTATTCTTGAGTAAATAACTTCAAACTGGCCTCATTAGGTTTTCCCCAAACATTGCAATTACTGTTCAGACTAATTCAAGAGTGGGTAGGGGATACTAAACTACCACATGTTCCTAAACATCTGTAAAGAAATGGCTTTATTTTTTAAATTTTCACATTTCAGCTCAGATTTTGGGCCTTTTAAAAGAAGGGATGAGGAAAATTGTTTCCTTAGGTAGCAGAGAATACTTGAACAAGGTGGATCCATTCAACTCCCTCATCTTCTGAAGATCCCAAGCACCAGTTGTGCAAAGCTGAGCTATCCTCAGCTTTTACACTTCACTAAGTTTAGGACTGAACTAAAGCACAATTTTTAGCCTTTCTTTTTAAAACTCCATAGTGAGCAATGTTTTCCAGACTCATGAAACACACAAATCCAGTTTTTCTCTCAAACTACCCCTCACAATGGCCTGGACTTGAGGCAGCGTTTTCTGTTGTCTCAATTACCATGAAACAGGGCATTAATAACTCCTCTGCTCACTCCAAATGACCCAATGACACCTCATGACTATAAAGGTTAAGAAATTAAGAAAATGGTTTGCAACTGTGTAGTATTAAACAATCTCTATTATTGCTTTAGGATATTTCATGTATTCTCAGGTAAATTAAGTTTAGAAGGAAATAATACTTAAAGTTCATCTGTTTAAGTATCTGAAATTGAAAAATCCCTAAACAGGCAATTCCCTTTGTATACCAGTTCAGAAAACTGTAAATAATCCAGTCAAAAGGCTATTGCCTATGTAAAAATGGCAGTGAAACTACTCCCCTCTTTTATTTCTTTGTTGTCACAAAACTGGGTGTTTCAAGCAGGGCTAATCAGAATAAATAAATAAAAGAAAGACTGAAGAGCATTTTTTGGTTTTTACAAGGCCTCAATGCAAAGTAGTAATTCTCCATCTCAATCCTGTGACACAGGATTGGGAGGCATTAGTTTGAGGAAGAAAGTTGGTCTGATTGCAAAGCTTAAATTGCAGAATTTCTTTTTCCAAAAATGGCAAACAGCTTGTTCATACAAAAACATCATCCTTATAACTACTAATTGCAGAAAAATAAACAGCCATTAGTTATGAAAATGTTTTTTAGCCCATAATTTTCCATCTTCAATGTTCTGTCTAGATCCAACAGTGTGTCCCACCCAGTCTGAGGATACTTCCTGTAAACACAAATTTAATATACAGATTAAAAATATCCCAGAATTATGAATCTAATCTCTTTCCTTATCTTTTCCTCCCCTTTTAATTACAAGCTATTATGCTGTTCTAGACTATTTATTCTCATCTTTACTTCTGCATCCTTCCCTATTGCAACACACTTATCTGCTTCTCTCCATCTCCAAACAGCAAGTGAAAATTTAAGCATGGAAATATTTAATTTTCCTGCTCCAACACTGTGCTCTGTCCTCTGATTTCTCAATCCTGCAGCAGCAATATGCTCAGATTTGTACGCATGAAAAATTCACAACATAACCTTACCATACCACATGAAAAGGGAGACCAATCTCCTTGCTTTGACGTGATAATTAAATAAGAGAAATGTTGCTGTGCTGATCCCAAGTGAAACACCATTATATGTCATCATATATCCAAGATTAATTCTTCACTTGAGCGGATACCAGGTTAAATTCAGACAAAATACAGCAAATTAGCTTCTGCACTTCATTAATACTGTCAGCTTCATTCTAACAAAGAAAACCCCAAGCCCTCACCTCATCAAAGAAACCCATTAGGTGACCAATAAAAATGAAAGAGAAAGTGTATTGGATTTAAAATATATACTTTTCCAACAAAAATTTTAAAAAACCCCACCAAAACTGTGTGATGTTGAATTGCTAAATCTTAATTCCTCAAAAAATAATGCTCTGCTATCTGCCACAGCTCCCAATTCAAACCCATACCACTTTATAACCTCTTCATTCTTATAGTAAATTATTCCATGGTCTCACACCCATATGATACTCAAAAAAGATGAGTTTTAAAAAGCAGAGCATGATGTGAATCTGAGACGCTGAATTCTGTGGAACACTGCCAGCAGATATTTGGTGAGTTAGGCAGATAAAACCCATATACAGAGCTTTCACAGGTGTGAGAGGCAGTTTCAGGACTGTAAAGTAAAAATTCAGAATGTCAATACATGAATCATCTTTGCGCCATGAATACCAGACATCTATTAATAATCCTCTCCTTACTTGGGAAGGTAAAGAATTCAGTAACATTTCAAAAATATCCCAGTCTTCCTGCCCTCAGCTGCTTTCCCGGAAACGCCAAGAAAGTTGGTTCATGCTTTCTCCTTCAGAAGTTAAGGATGAGAATATGGAGACTGGGAAACTGTAGAACTACACCACCACCAAACTTCATCAAAGGTTCCAACTGCTATCACATTTAAAAACACAAAAAAAAACCAACCCAAAAACACCTTCTACTGCTTTTCAAAGATATTCTGACTGAGTGGAGAGCACAGGAGAGCTCTAGCTTTGATATGTCAAGGAGGTATGATGCAAAAAGAGACATTATTAAAAACTCAGTGGCAAACCCAGGCTTTCTTCCTCTTTTCTCTCTTGGTAGAGAGGAAAAATCCTCAGGTTAGGTATCAACAGAATTCCTATTGAAAACAAGAGCTTTCATAAGCACTGTGATGTTGTTACTTTAAAAGGTTACGAAAAACTTTGTCTTTCGCAGAAGGCTTTTGAGGCTTCTGAATTTAATTTTCTTCTTAAAGGTGAGAAGTTCACTTAAGCATTCCATAAACTACAGTTTCAAATACTCACTCCTAAATATTTCCATAAAAATGAAAACCTTACAAAAACTATTATTCTATTGATTAAAATGTTCCTGTGCAAGTGAAGAAAAGCCATTTGATGCTGGCTGGGTGTCCTGACAAGTTTTTTGACTCTCCAGATGAAAGTTAAGTGTTGCACACACGTGGGCTGGGGATACTGGGGGTACTGGGGATACTGGAGCCACTGGGGATTATATATAGAGGCAGCAATGCTTCCTGAAGCTCCTCACCAAAGGGAGGGAAGGGCCATGAGACAAACAGCACTGTGTGCCCAAATACCTGTTATAAAACAGAGACACCAAGAATTCCAAGACAACTGAGTAAAAGAATTTTTCAAGATAGCAAAAGCTTTGTGTGTTGAAAATCAGGGAACTGGAATTAAAAAACACCAAGACATTAATTTAGTCAAATACTGATATAATTAAGACATCATAAAAAAAAATGCTTAAAATCCAAACTTCGAGGACCTTGAGAAAAATTCCCCCATCAAGCTAAAGGCAAATTAAATTGCCTGTTATTTATAAAACAGGACAAGTCTTGTTGCAGGGGAAGTTCCTGCCAGCAGGCTGAATTACTCAGCCTCCTTATCCACCCAAGTGATGTGACTAATCTATCCCTGTTAACAAAACAAACCAGCCACACACAAAGCATTGCTTCATCCTCCAGTAGGCGAAGGCTGAGGTCCATCACCTGCTAGAGGCACCTGGAGTTGAGTGCTTCACATTCTATCTACCTGAAAGAAAAAACTCACCTAATTTGTTTTGAAGCTGAGATTTCTATTCAACCATTTAATTTAACAAGTTTTACTTCAAGGCAGGAGGCAGGTAATCAGATTGGATACCTGGTGACTATTTAAGAAACACAAGATACTTGGGAAAACAGACATACTTTGAATAAATGCAGTTTCGCATGGTTGGGGTCTCTTAAAATCACAGCTTTGATGTTTACCTATAACAAGCTGTTTTTTAAACGAATGGAACTAAGCTCCCAAGTGCAACACTTTGCTCACTTTGACACCGCTATGCAGGTAGATAAACTGCACTGTATCTCCTTCCTGCTTCTTCCAGACAGCCAGATATCTATGAAGGATAATACAAAAGACAAGTTCCCACAAAATCCTGACCCTGTTAAAGTTACCGGGGCTTCAGTTGTATACTGAATGTAGTAGAGGATCTTGCATGAAATATTCCTTCAAATGTGCAGGCCATTTTCTGGGATCATTTTCTCTTGAGAAGGTAACTGGATGACCAACAAGTCATTACTTATCCAGAAAGCTTAATGTAATTCTTAGCTCATCAAATCTTTCAACAGGTTGAACACGAAAACTGAATCAAATGTGTTTTTCTGACAAAAATCAAATGGATTCTGATAATATTGAATTATTCGCTGGATTAGCCTATACTTCTCTTGGACCGAAGGGAGAAGAAAAATCCATTTCTCAACTGGAAAAGGAGCGTTAAACCATCATCCTGAGCGATCTCTTCCACATTTTAAGTTCTTACTCCTACATTAAACTGCGTCAAATCCTTCATCTTCCCAACTTAAAATACACACACAGCTTCACACATGGCACCGCAGGTGTTTATACTGAGCACTCGCTCCCCAGACATCCTCCTGTACGTCCATGCGCGGCTCCTGCGGTCACTGGGGCTGGACCAGAGCAGCGCCTGCTCTCCATCCCTCCGCGTGCGCAAACGGGGACGGCGCCCGACATCAACGAGCCAATTCCAATGAACACCCAGGGCTGCGCGGAGGGGCCCGGGCGGTGTCTGCGGGCGGGCTCGGGCTCGGGTCCGGGGTCTCCCGGGGCTGTCTCGGGGATGTCCCGGGGGTCTCTCGGGGTCTCTCGGGGGTCGCTCCCGCCCCGCGCCGCCGCCGCCCCGCCCGCGCTGCCTGCGCCGCCCTCTGCCGCCCTCTGGCGGTGCCGCCG
>VZTG01002434.1:669190-690955 GCA_013397845.1 Melanocharis versteri
CGGGCTGTCCCCGCCTGGCCGAGGGACACGGGCTGTCCCCGCCTGGCCGAGGGACACGGGCTGTCCCCGCCTCGCCGAGCTCTCGATTCAAGCGGCTTTCAGGCTGCCTTCAACCGGGAATGCCCCAGCACTGGCTGCTCATCTTCTTGCGATGATTTCAAAGCTCCGTAGGTGACACAGCCCCATGGCCCCACGGGAGGCTCAGGACACCCACGGGCAAATCCTTTGACACTGCTCTTTTCCAGAGTTCCAGTTTGATACACAGCTTAATCACTCTAGGAGATTGGGGAACAGAAGCACGAAATAACTTCACAGTTTAAAAGAAGTCACACGATGCAGGATGACAAGATGATAAGCAAAAAGAATTATCTTCCGATTGTCAGTTCCCTTGAGCTTTCCTTCTGCTCTTGAGTGTTTGTGAGAATTTAAGATCGCAAACTTCACACCTTGGGTCTCTGATCTCCTGGCTTGTCCTGAAATGTGGACTCTGGTCCTTCTCCAGAGCTTTCTTTGGCAAAAGTATGAGCTCCTATCTAAACAAAAAATCGCATTCTAAAATCTTACATTCCCGCTCTTCTCTTTCAGTCCATTTCAATTTTTTTAAACCCCACTCAAACACCTTTTTTTTCCTCCCCCAATAAAAATTCCTGCTTCTCCCTGCAGCTAAGCACATGCAAGCAGTCTTCTTCCAAATTAAATAACTTTGGCATTTCCTTGGGGAAGAAAACTCAAACCCTACAAGTCCAATTAACAAAGCAATGGAATTTTGCTTGAGCCACAGGTAATATTTCCTTAAACTATGAAATCTCCCATGTTTTCTACACTTCAAGATACTTACTTTGTAACTGGCCTGCAAGCATTCAGTCCGGCAAAAGCAACACTTAATGCAACTACTACGATGCAAGAAGGAAGCTGGACTTCAGTCTCTGAAAACTGAAATTCTACATCTCAGTTTTGTCTTAAGAAATGAGTTAATGGTGTTTCCTCCCCAGCTGAGCAGTCCTGAGGAATTTATACCTAGGGGAATGCTGGAGGTGTCTGGCTTAGCAATGTTCAGATCTAAAGGATTCTCATCAGACACCCCTGAGAGGTGACTGACCTCAACATGAGAAGACACTGAGAACGCACCAGACTGCAGAGAATCAAGTCTGGAACGAGCAGAAAACTCCACCATCACTCCTGACTGAAGGCTGCGAAAGTGCCAGTGCCCACAGGAGGTTGGTTTCTTGTGAGTGTTTTTGTTGTGGGTTTTTTTTTTCAAATGAAGGTCCTAACCGCCAACTCTTCCTCAGCACTCTTACAAGTTTCCAAGCAGTTTCCCAAAACTTGGCTGAGTAATCTCTTGAGGACCAGTTTGGATATGTGTTTACTTCACTAACAAAGGACAGCTCAGTTCCGTTCTTTTCAAATTTCAATGCAAGCAGCATAGGCTCATCAAACTCATGAAACAGAAAAGGATTATGGATAGCAGGTGTCCAAAATACCATCTACTTTAGCAATCTGGAGTACTGGTAGCAGCAAAAGCAATTAGACTCTGAACTCAAGAAAATTTGTTTTTTACAGCTCGGATAGTTAAATAGTGAACAGATTGACAATGGAATCTCTGAAATCTCCCTTCCTGAAGTGCTTAGAAAACAGATTAAATAAATATCTGTCAGGAACTGTGTTGGTATGATTGATCCTGCCATAGCCCAGGAGAATATACTGTTGAACCTTTGAATCCCCTTCCAGCCCCCCTGCTTTCGTCTTCTCTTTGAGTCACTGAATTGCAGCATCTGCATCACTGTGTTTTAGTTAATTTATCTTTTAAAACCACACTCAGAATTAAACATATTTAATGCAGCCATGAAGCAGCAGATGATCATGAAAAGCTTACAGCCTTATGGCCGTGGTGGGGAAGAGTGAGCCTGGAAGAGGGAGACTCCAGCAAGGCAAGGGGCTCAGAGGCAGGTGTGAGGAGCTGGGAAGGTGTGCTGGTGCCAGGAGCCTGTACCGAGGCAGGGAGCTGTGTTTGCCATTCCTGCCACTGATGGAAAAGGACAACACCGGGAGGATTGGCTGCCAGCGCTGTAAGAGTCTCTGTAGCACAGGACACAAAAGCAGTGTCCAGCAGCAGCCAGGGCTGGCTGCTCCCAAAGGAAGGGCAGAGCAGGAGCCAAGTGTGATCCCAGGACAGGGGCTTCCCCCAGCAGCCAGGTGCAGCCCCAGAGCAGCTGAGCACAGCAGGGAGAGGAGGAACAGGGAGTGGAACCCACCGACAATCCCAGACAGGACAGGAGACAGTGACACTGGGGCAGAGCAGAGACAGAAATGGGCACAGGGACAGCACCAGGCACAAGGCACACGCGAGGGACCCACCCAGACCTGGCACCTCTCACCAGGGCTGGGATCTCTCCAGCAAGCAGGGACCAAACCCCCGGCCCTGACCTGAAATGGAGCTGAGGCACAGCAGCGGAGGGTGTGGGTGGAGAGTCCTGGTGAGGCTGCTCAGGGAAATTGTGACCTAACGTCCCCAAGGCCCTGACTGGCTCAAAGCTGGCCTTCCTGTGTGCTGAGAGAGGCAAAGATGGCAGGTGGACCACAACCACACCTCCACAGTCTGCCAGTCCAAACAGAATTACACCAGACAGCTGCTAATTCTAACCACCTGAGGCTTTTACCTTACTAAATGCAGAGCACTTTGTATCAAGTCAAAACAAGACTAGAGACGTTAGTATAAAAAAAGATGTCCTGACTATAGAGCAAAAACGTGGCAAAACTTCAGTGATGCTCCTGACAGTTTTTGTATAAACATGAAACTACTGGTCCAAAAGTACAAGAAATCCTGCACACCACTCAAAAATATATAAAAAAAAAAATCTATATCTATATATCTAGAGCAAACAAAGCCAAGCAAGACCAATAGGAAATTTTTCATTTACTAAGAATAACTTGCAAAAATTTTGCATTATGAAAGACTTCAAATGACTGAGTGTTTTTTTTTAATACAAATGACGATGTAATTCAGTAGGGTAAAGCATGCTTGACTTATCAATAATATCACTTCTCATGTAGCTGAAATTAAGCTTTTGCTGAAGTACCACACTGAATTTGGCCTATGAAAAGAGTATTCATTTCATTAGTTTAAATAAAATTGTATGGAATCATTGCTCAATGATTTGAGCATGGAATTTAGCGAAATGAAAACCATAATCAAACCAGCCTTCCAAACCCAAAAATAATGAATTAATTCTTGGAAATGTTCTTCAGCACCAATTTCTAGCAGAGAGCCCTTTAACACCACAACTCAGCTCAAACTGCCTGTAGCTCTCTTGCCCTGGCTTAGCAAGTACCTCTGGTGTTGCTAAGATGGAGAAAAACATTTGTAAGGAAAGACAGAAGTGTACATGTAACAACATTTAATTGCAACCAAGCTGAACAGGAAACACTTAACAGTAAAAGCAACTATTTTTAACATATTCTACCATTTAAGATCTAACAAGTGAGTCTATGCTCTACCCAACTCTTTGACATCTGGTTCAGGCAGTTCAAATCACAAACCCAGCTCCAGTGTCACTTGAGAAGAGCTGAGCACTTGAGATTCTCAGCAGCTGCTTTCAACAAGGAGTGGCAAACCTTGGATGTAAGGTTAGCTGGAATATTTCAAATCGCACACGTGATCCAGAGGGTAGGGACAAGATCACAGACCCTCCCACTTGAACTCTGCACCATTACTGCAGAGTATTCCAAGGTACCCAAGACAGCTTCTCAATTCAGAATTTGTCTCTGCACAGCCCTGGAGCATGGGGAGCAGAGGGAGATCAACAGACAGTTGTAACAGACTAAATTTCAAAAACAGAAAAAAGAAAGAGATCTCCTTCCACGTAAACAGCAGTATGGTGGCAAAAGTAATTTCTTTTTTCCTGGAGCTTTTTTAGTTCATTTAGTTCAATATTTTCAGTCATTGGCTCTATGATAGTAAAAATCTACAGAATTTGAATTTATCATTTAATTTTCCTTCGTTTTCTAACACAATATATGTGACTAAGTCCTGGTTGATAGATTAGGGGTCAATTCAATCAATCTTTTAAACTTGTTTTGTGTTTTTCTTTCTTTCCTGACACTGCTCCAACCCCTATGAGAAAATAATCTTAATTATTTCTAATCTAAATATCCTTTTTGTATACATAAAACTACTTAAAATACAAACATATGTTAAACTGAGCTTTGCTCTTTTATTCACAAGTATTTATCTGCAGTTTTTCCATCAAACCAAGCCCCAAAGAAAAGGAACAAACACACAATTAACAGAACCTCCAAGACCTCTTCAAACATCTGTCTGCTTATAACTCAGATAAATACCCCAGATACTTCTCAAAGTCTTCTAAGTATGGTGCCATTAAACATACTAATTTTCCCTGCCAATTGTACGTTTTTATGTAATAGAAAGTAGGTTGATGTCAAAGAACTGAAAATTACAAACCATATGTCACACCAGAAGCAGCTTATAAAGATTAGCATATTTATAAGACAAAAAATGCATTTTAAATAATGCAAATATGAAAACATCTTTTTATTTGTAAAAGCTTTTTTTTTTTCCCAAATCAACCTAAAGTATGTTTTTCTACTTCACTTTTACAAGATCAAAGAAACTAGATCCCATCCTCTAGGAAAGATCTTAGAGAGAGTAATATCTGATATTGTGGGAAATGCCAACAATCAATAATTTATCCTTTCAAACTGTAATTCCAGGCTCTAAACAATAATCCATTTTGTCCAAGATGAAACACAGAAGTCAGTCAATTTGGTAATGGTCATAATGGCCCAAAACATTCCAAGCTGAAAACCACATAGGGCAAGACTGAACTTAGAACTCTAGTTTTTAATTGAAATCCACTATTTTTGACAGAAGTCTATTTTGTCACATCTGTGTCTCGATTCATTTTGACAAACTTTTTAAACCAGCACTTTTTAAACTTTTTTAAAGCCCATTCAAAAAATGTGAAAAGCTATGCTAATTGAAGAGGAATAATTAAGACCATGTGTTTTCAGCAGATGACCAATACGCAAATTAAAACGTTATTAAAACCAAAACTAGTGGACAATTAGCAAGATATGCTTATCGTTATTATGGTCATTAACTCTCCGAGCAGCGATAAAGCCAGAATAATATTTGTGTGCCTCCCAGAGATGTGGCTTTCTGCAAAGCTGAGGGACCAACATGAACTTCAACATATTCCTCATGAATTTTGTTGTATTCCTTCTGTTGCTAATACATCATTTAGCAAACTGAATTATCAAAATAATCATAGAATCAGTGAGGTTGGAAAAGGCCTCCAAAATCATTGAGTCCAACTGTTGACTGATCACCACTTTGACCACCAGAGCATGGCACCAAGTGCCATAATTTCTTCTGAAACACCCCCAGGGACAGTGACTCCAGCACCTCCCTGGGCAGCCCCTTCCAATGTTTAACCACCCTTCCAGTGAAGAAATTCTTCCTAGAATAGCAGGCCAGAGAAAACTGTGTGCTAGTTAAAAATACATTCTACCTAGTAGGAAAATGATTTGTTATACAAGAGTCCTCATAAAAAATTCTCAGAAAAGGTTTTCAAAATGTGAAAACTGACTAAAAATAACTTTCAATTAATAATTAAAAACACTGAAAAAAAGAATTGTAAAACTCCCTTGGATGATGAAGCTGATTTTCCCCATTACTGTGGCATTCATTTTAAAAATCTAAGGCCTCAAGTATCAGATTTTTTTATATTATTAGCACTGCTCTATGAATTAGTCAATATAATAAAGTCTCTAGCAAACTCTGATCAAACCATATTCAAAGGTTTGGTTCTTCTGTCTTTATAATTCTCTTCACTTCAACTGAGAGCACTCACACAACTTTATGATGCACCACTAATAATCTGTAATAGAATTAAATGGGTACTTTCCAGGAAGTCAGCAGTACAGCTACAAGAGTATTTTTGTTGCACAGTTCTTTTAACGTACTATTCATAGCTGAGAAAGTACTTTAATTTCCCTAATTAGCTGTTCAGTAATACAGAAATATGCTAATTAAAATCTATTTTTCTTCTCTTAAATTATGTCATGCTGTCAAATAGATACAAAAAAATGAATGAACAAATGATATTTGCAATATCAATGCAATATTGACATTATGTGAGTGCTCCACCAGCACTTGCTCCAATTATTTTGCTTTGAATGAGTTTGCATTGTTTAATTGTTCAGAACTTAATAAACAATGCTGTAGATGATGTATGAAGAGAAAATAGGATCCAAGATGGTCAAATAGTGATCAAGACACTATAGAAGATAAATGATGAAGAATTCCTCTGCCATTCTGACCACAGTACTCAAACTCTCCTGCCTCGAGCGTTACCAACTGAAGTGTTATAAAGAGGGGATCCAGGAGATGGGCTGTGCTAAGTAGGTACCATTTTAAAATGGTTTTTGGATGTGTTATTTTAAAGTGTAACAACATTAATCCTTGTTTGATGTGCAGAAACTTGTGGCTTCCACGCAATCCCAAAGATTCCATGTTGATTTAGATAAACAGGTCAGACTTCCTGGCACCAGCGGTGCTCCAGGGTGACAGAGACAACTGCAAAGGCCTCAGGATCTGAGCGAGCTCTGCCCTCCACAGCCCCCAGAGACCTGCTCGGAGAAAACCCCCGGCAAGAGCCCACGGCTTTTAGCTGCTTCTTCTTTTGAACTTTTTTCCCTCTACCTCACAGTTGTGAGATACGTGTTCTATTCTCTGCCCAGGTGGATGGTATCAGGAATTTATCCTTCATCTTCCATCATGGAAAAAGCCATTTATGCAGTATCTCTGTTTTCTCCCACACAGGACATCCGTTCTGCTAACCAAAGTCCCTGCACTGGCTACATAACAAACAAATTAAAAAACAACACCAAAAAACTCAACCAAAGGCAGGCAAAATAAAAAGGAGCAGGGGTAAAGGAATGCTCTGGGAATATGGAATGCTTGGTTTTACAGGAAGAAATTTCTACAGAAAAAAAAGATATGTAATGAAATATCTTGAATTCTATCCATGATTTTTAAAATCATGGCAACTAGAGGAAATCCTTTTCATTTACTTACTTGCATTTTTCTGGACTGTGAAATACCTAAAAGCTGGACAACTCTAAATATTTGTGTTACTGAGAACACATATCTTTCCTTTGGATCTAGGTAAAGGAAAGGCCAGAGCTCAGAATAAATACTGCCTTCTCGAGATTAGGGGATCTACACATTTGGAATAGCCAAGTACAGGCAAATGCAACCCACAGCCCAGTATTGCTGTTTCTGCCTGGAACACCTTCGTAAACAGCTAGTAAGATTTAAGACTTGGAAAAAATATCTAATTTTATTAAATAGCTCACACATACTTCAGTAGAAGATTTATGGTTACGCCTGTCTTTTACTAATCTGAGGAGCCATCACACTGCTCGTGCAACTTCATAAGCAACAGTAGTCAAAATGCACTATATTTTTTTCCTTACTATACATATGAAGATACTGTCTCATGTCTTGTCTTTTCCTGGTTCAAGCAAAATTTCTGTTTCAAAAACTTGTCATGTTTTTGATCTTGTCAACCCGATTCTGTTTATTTTCTTAAACCTGTTATACAAAGCCAGATTATGACATTAAAAAAAAAAAACAAAAAAAAACAAAAAAGCAACCCACAAAACTAAAACTGAAATCAAAACATGGGACTCCTTGGCTTTATTAAGAACTGCTGTGAAAGCTATGTATCTCAAAAGTCAAGAATTTCATCATAAAATCCTTACATTTCAACAGACTTTTTACCTGGAAAGTGTATTACTTCCATTACCAATCTGAGTGAGGGGACAGACCAATTTTTCAGTTCCTGAAACCTGCTGAAACACATCCTTCTTCACACACAGAATCTCCCCCACTTTCTTAAGTGCAAAAAAGATTAGATCAGAGTGACAGTAAGAAGAGGAGAGCAGTTTACACATTGCCACTAAAGAACTTCATTGGAATGGATATGAGTAACTACAGTAACACTTATTAATAAACCCCACTGTATACATTAATTCTTCTACCAAACAGGTATTAAAACCATCCCGACACAACTGAAGCTTTTAAATGTCTAAAGGAAAACCAAGAATCTTGTAACAGCAATACAAATATTTAAAGCTTGTAACTCTTCAAAACTGTTTAAAGTATAAAGCACTATGTCAGAGGATGTTTCTAACATGTAAGCTCTACAGAATGTAAGCTAAAATTAAAATCACTTGCTTGCATACATCACATTATTATATTAGTATAATTACATTTGTTATCATGTTCAACTAGCTCTCATAAATCTCACCCTTCCTTTTTATACTGGTTGAGATGGTCTCCTCCTACCGAAAGCGTTCACTGCAATTATCTTAACTTCTGCAAGTTATAAAATACAAATGTGCACTATATAAGGAAAAATAGAAAACCTTTCTGTGCTACATGAATATGCAATAATGCACTTCATGTGATTTCCCACAAATTTAAAAACGGACTTAGTAAGTGACCAGTAGTTATGAGAGACCGTCCTTTAACAAGGACTCAAAGAGAAAAGGCTTCAAAGAGCTTGAAACCTGTTGCCTTTAGCTGTTTCTTCAAAGACGGTACGTCTGAGAGCTCTGAACTCTTTGTTTCTGACAGAACTGCTTCACACACAGTGATATGAAAAAGCACCACTAAGTAATTGAAAAACCACAAGTGTTCTGCCTCTAACACGATTACATTTCACAATGCAGATTTATGAGATTCGAGATCTCCATTTAAGATCATGCCATTTCATACAGTTTCTCTCAGTCAATATACAAGGTACAAAATGAAAATGCATTTACAGATGCAGTCATTTGCTGGTTTGAGCTGGGGATGAGTCAATTTTCTTCACAGTAGCTGGTAGGGGGCTGCGTTTTGGATTTGTGCTGCAAAAAGAAGTGTTGATAACACAGAGATGATTTTGTTATTGCTGAGCAGCCCTTGCACAGAGTGAAGGCCTTTTGTGCTTCTCACCACCCTGCCAGCGAGGAGGCTGGAGGAGCACAAGGAATTGGGATGGACACAGCCTGGACAGCTGACCCAAGGGATATTCCAGACCATCTGGTGTCATGCTCAGCATATAAAGCTGGAGGGAGAAGGAGGAATGGAGGATGTTTGGAATGATGGGTCTGCCTTCCCAAGCCATTGTTAATCACCGTTAATGAGCTCTGCTGTCCTGGGCATGGCTGAGCACCTGCCTGCTGAGGGGATGAGGTGAAGGGACACCTTGGGTTGCCTTGTTTGCACACACAGCTTTCGCTTTACCTGGTAAACTGTCTTTATCTCAACCCACGAGTTTTCTCACTTTTACTCTTCCAATCCTCTTCCCTATCCCGCTGCTGTGGGGGGAAGTCAGTGGCTTTGTGGTACTCAGTTGCCAGCTGGGCTTAAACCATAACAAGTCATAAACACAAATCATGCCTAGAAATCTGAAATTCAGCAATATGTGCATTTAAATCACAAAAATACTCCGTCTACAAAACTCAGAACAGTAAAGGAACTTCTGACCAGCATCAAATAAAGGACTTCAGAAGCCTTGAACACACTGAAGACTTCAAAAAAACCCAATATATCAATCACTACAGACAGTTCTTCATATGTACAGTACATTCGACTGCCAACTTACTACATGAGCTCTGAATAGCTGTGTCTGGTGTTCTGTTTGCCTTGATGCAGCATCTAAACAAGCAGGCAAACACACAGTTTTTTCAGCATGTAGCCACTTCTCCAGAATTTCGAGACAGCTGAGACTGCTGGATGTCTGGAAGAGTGACTGAGAGCTGCAAATCTGTATGAAGGTGACATTTGCCTTTCACTCAGAATATAAGATTTGACTGAATTATGAGAAAGCCGTATCTGGCAACTCTAGTACTGGTTTGGGGAGCTTTTCAGTTGAGGCAGTCATGTCCTCAGAACTGCACTGTATCTTGTCTTGTACTTATTTGCTGTCTTTCCTGAGTTTCATATAAAAAAATAAAAATAATAAAAAATAAATATATATCTATATATAGAGATATATATATAAAATCTCCATTGTCTTTGTCACATGTCAAAAGTTCCAACAGAAGGCTTCTGGTAACTGCAGAGATCTGGATGTTAATGAAATGAGTGACAACTGGGTGCACTGCACGTGCCCAACACCAACATGCACTAACTAATTGGTTACAGAAAATGTGCAGTATGCCATAATTTACCAAAGCACCAATGCCTAATCACTTCACACTGCAATGAATTTCAAGCAAACATGAGTAATTATGCCATTAGTTTTAATAAAGTGACAGCTAGCACTTACTCCACTCGAGTGAACATTTGCACAGAAGTTGGTTTAGCAGTGTTTATAATGTCCTGCAGCTCTATAGAAAGACACTTAGAACATGAAGAATTCTTTCAAGATTTGTTGCAACATGTAAGACCATTTGTTCATATGTTAAATGTGGAAATCCAGAATTTCTCGGCACCTCCTTTTTTATATATTACATGAGAACTTTGACTTCACTTGTCAGTGATATGGATGAGAAGTGTCCATCTCTGCCCATGGGATCATTTGCAGAGCCATCTTGTCTTTTCCAAGGGCTGCTCCACTATTTCTTTGTCTACTGGAGTTCAACAATTTGAAAATATCAACAAATTAAATTTTAGATTTGACCTGGATTTCCTTAACAGAATCAGTAAGATTTTCACTCTTTGAGTTTAAACAGGCACAACAGTTAACACTGCAGGTTTTTACTGACACCAGTACACCACAAATACGTCTTGTTCAGGTTTTGGGTAGCAGAAGACAGAGTATATGAATATATATATATATCCAGTACATGAAAGCTGAAAATTATACTCACAAGAAACCTGAATGGGATTGACAAGGCATCATTTTAATTATGATGCATTTACAAAGTGAATGTAACGCTGAATTACCAGCACTTAAAATTCTGAGTTTGACATGAGTGCCATTGACTCAGAATCCTCAACCGAAGATTCAGAAAAATATGCTTAAATATTTGACCCATTAAATGCTAATAATAAGTCATATAAAATTAATTAAATCTGAGTAAGATTGCTATCAACGCTTGTATAGAGAAACTTGAAAGGAAGATGTTAGGTACTACATAAACAGCTTGGAAAAAAGTTTCCAAAATACAAATCTTGCTTTGTTATTGACTGCTGCTTCAAACTTGTGTATGAATGGGAGGTTTATCTTGAGAGTCACTTGAAATTTTTCTGTTGCTGATTTCATTAAACAATAGCATCACTGGCCAATCTTGTAATTGAATTAAGCTAGAGTCAATTGACCTATTCTCCCATTTCCCTGAAACAAAACACCTAAAAGTGAAATTTTAGCCTTGTTCTACGGATAATGAGCACTTATATGATCAGGCTCTGTGAACAGGAAACACCTTCTCTCAGTCTACCAATTTTATGAAGTTACTATATAAAATATGCACTCTTTCCAAGAGGAGAAAAAAACTCCAGAACAAAACACTGACCTTTCACTAGTTCTGAACAGCTAAGAACCTTGCACAGCAGTTCCAAGAAAGAAGGCAACACAAAACCTTAAAAAAGAAGTTTAAGATAAAAAGAAAATATTCTTTCTAGTTAAAATACAACATTTTAGAAAATCATGGTTGCACATGCCAATGCAGGAAACTAATTTAACAATAATCCACATATTTTTCTTCATTTAAGACACATCTGATGTTGTTCACAAGTAAACAGTTATGTTAGTAAAAACAAAACAAATTCTAGAGAGAAATGGGACATCAATTGATAGAATTTATCTTAAAACCTGGTGTTTGAAGCAGCATTAAAATGGTTTTTAATTTCAGTTACTCTGTCTTCAAAAATGAATCTCATGTCTTCATGGCAATAAAAATAGCAAAAGTGAAACACAGGAGTTACTGGTCTTGATGTCTCGTCTCTTAGACTTATCTAACATTTTTTAAAAAATGCTGGGATAATCTACCATTAAACAGTCTTCCTGCTCATCTGCTCTCAACAAGGCCTGCAGCACAATAAAAGCCCTGCTTAACACGATGCAAGTGTCCTAGAAAAGGCATTCTGCACCCTGCGAGAGGATCAGGGAGGGATCTGCTCCACATTGCACGTGCAGAATCGGAGGGCTTAAGCCTCCTCCTCAGCCTGTCCCTAGCACGAGGCATTACTTGTATCACAGCAGCACGGAGGAGCACTAATCTGGGACCAGAAGCACCCTGGGGGAGAGGCTGTGCCAGCCTGAGACAAAGGGATAAAGACAACAGAGGGAAGGGTGAGCCACACAGATGGGTGTGCACACAAACAACAGCACAGCAGTATTGCCAGAGCACTACCAGNACACACAGATGGGTGTGTGCACAAACAACAGCATGGCCTTCGCCGTGGCACTGCAGTATTGCCAGAGCACTACCAGCAAAGCTACTGCGAAAGTTTTTTTATGCATCACAGCATAAAACAAAAGTGCCAATGAGTTTCTCCTCAACAACAGGGACAGCGGGCAAGAAAGCACAAAGGTGCTGGTTTGCAAATGCTACATTCATGTGATAGGCAGGATCTGGGTTGATTCAACCTCTTGATCCTGAAGGAAAGGAAACAAGTCACAAACAAGAGAAGTTTGTTGAACCTCTTCTACACACACAGATTCAAGAGGACTTAAAATTAAACTTATCAGTGCACGCATTTAGAAATACTGATGGAGAATTCCCTTCACCTCCTCCCAAGCACTTCAATACTCCAGCAACATGTTCCATGTTATGATAAATGTATTATCTTTGAACTGCAGGTATGGCGCTGCACCATATATTTCTTTTCCAATAATCATATACCATTTAGTTACTTCAGAACTATTTAGTCATGAATGGCCTTTGCACTTCTTGACAGATAAGAAGTAAGAAACAAGGGACATTCGTTCCCCAATGCACCAGCTAGACTGCAATGGCGGCGTTAGTACTGAGTCTGTGTTTAACACAAATGTTAGGTGAGCAAACAGCACTAGTTTAACAAAATACATTTTTTCTAAGTGTCTAAACATTTTAAATATTTACACTAGAGTTCCATTATTTCTTTAACACCTTCCCTTAACAAGTAACATTGCTACTGAGTTGATCTCCTACAAACTCAATGCCAAAACTACATATCAAAGCCACAACATTCTGGGCTAATCAGTACACAAAATTTGACAAATATGAACCTGAGGATGAAAGCAGTGTCTACCAGATCTTCTGATTCTTTGTGTAATAATGAGTTACAAACTTCAATTGCAGCCTGGAATCAATGGGGGACCCTTCTGGCAACACATACTGGAGCTATGTTATCACTATTCTCTACTTTCTGGTCCAAGAGAGCTATACACAACAAATTATCTTTTAGGTAACATGTTAGACCAAGGAGTTTATTAGGAAAAATATATGGCTTAGGGCTTAAAAGACCATAAAGTGGTTTAAAGAGACCTAAGGGACATTGATTTATCTACCAGAATCAACTTTCTCTTCAGGCTGCTGCAAAAGAGCATGGAAATGAGAAAAACAGGATTAAATAATCACGTTATCTGCATAAAAAGCTCTAATGCTTCATTATTTATCAAAATGACACTTCAAAAGTTATCTGAATGGTGTGACGTAAGATTGTACAATCCACTTCCACATTTTGCATTAAGTGGTGTTAAAGACTTCCTTTAATCAGAGTTATTGGAGCTCACACCCCCCCCTTTTTAACCTACTGCATCTGTGCATTAGATACAAACATTAAAAAGTAATACTGGTGGAATCTGCAACTGAAGCTACAAAGTTCTTTTGGTTTTTTTTTAAGGAAAAATTATTATTCCTATCAGCCTACAAAACTGAGATATCAGGGGATTGAAGAGAGTTTTCATATTTCTTAAATTTAGCATCTACCTTACAAACTCAGGTTGGGAACACTCCACCCAACTGAGGAAAAAACTCACTGAAAGGGACTTTCAGAGAAAAAAACTAAAGTTAAGTCTTCTGAACCACCTCACTCCACTATTTTCTCCCCAGGAGCAGCAGGCTCCACTTATCTGTAAGAAGTCAGACCATGTATATTCCCTTGTGTTTTGTCAGAGTCAGAAAATTCCCTCCCAATTGAAGCTGATCTTAGGATGGCTGCCAGGGTCATGCCCCAGCCAGGCTGTCCCATCACCTCGTTTGTATTGTCCCTGATGCCTGTGTGACCCCAGTCTGAGCTAGTTCAGGGAGCTGAACAGCTGAAAATTAACTTTAAAAACACTCCCCTTAAAAAGCCTAGATCTCCATTTCTAATCTCAGTGAGGGTGCCATTTGTATTGCACCTCAGGGGCATTTCACTGACAAAACATGATTAGCAACAAACCAGTGTCTATTCTAGCAATAGATTCGTTATTTTCTGTGTCAAAGGCAGAACAAAAAAATCTCTAAACTAAAAATACCAATGCTCAAGATATGATACACAAATATCATGTACGTCTAGAAGTCAAGAATCTGTGCCGTGAGCAGATCCTACAAACCCAGTCACGGATGTTTAAAAACAATGAAGTTGGTATCACTTTAAAATAAAAGGCTCCTCCCTTCTCAGCCATGTCACCCTTTGAACTCAGACCTGCAAGTGCTGTGTGAACTAATTCCTACAGAGCCTTCCGGGGTTGTGACATTCCAAAGGCCATGTCTCTAAAAGAATTGGAGTTTTACTTTACTCCTCGGGCAGATATAACTTCAGAAAGCCCAAGTTCTTTGCGAACAGGCCCTTCCATGAAGTTACATTTTTGTTCTGCATGAGCTCTATGGGTGGTGAAGGGTCATCTTTGAGGCACGTGCAGTGAAGAGTCTTTATTCACTAGAAAATACTCACTTGATAGTCAGAAATAGAACCCAAATCTCACCAGTTACTTGCTTTCCAGCTGTAATAACTGTAAGTAGTCTAATCCAATGCCATGCTATAGCTGCTAACAGTTCTTCCTTTGGTTCGCACAAAAGTCTTCTTGTGCTGAATTTAAAAGATTTCAAGCAAATGAAAGATGGAGCCAAGCACTGACAAGAAAACAAAATACTGAAAAACTAACCAATGAGCAGTACTCAGTCTCAGTTCTGACTGTGTAGACAGGAAAAATAATAGGTATCAATTTAAACTTAATCATAGTGCACATGCATAAAGAATTTGTATTAAAGATGCAAAGGTACCTTACTTCTGGCATTTTATAATCTCTGCACAAATCTTATGAAAATTGTTCTATTTCGTATGTTTTAACTTCAAGAAAACACAATCTTGAAAATATCAACATATCATCAATTTGTTCCTTAAAAGCTATTTAAATACATATTATGGATGTACATATGCAGAGGGAGGAGGAAAGGCCTATTTCTGTTATGAACTCAGCATGAACAAGATTTTGCTCCATGAGGAACCTAATTGCCTCCAGTCAGATTCATCACAGCAAAAAGGTCCAGCTGGAGCAAATAACCAGTCCATCCAGAATGTGATGTTCAGGTAAACCTGTACAGAAAGTTGATAAATGCATGAAAATCTTTTGAGTCAAGAATATGTTCCAGGCTTGTACATGGATGGTGGTAAGAACAATAAGACAATAAAAAAATCCTTCTCAGATACACAAAAGCCCAATCCCTTCTCTTAACAGCTTCCTGATCATTCACTTTGAGATTGTTTTTTAGTATTTCTATGGTTTGTTTAAGCAATCTTTAAAACGTTTGTTATTTGCCTTCATTAGTCAAAATACATGACTTTGCACAGAGATGGCAGAACCTTCCAGAACAACCTTTCAAGGACTAGGAGCCATGGACACAGATTTGCCTTCTGTCCTTCTTAAGTGAGGTGAAAGCCAGGGAGCAGAACTGCCACAGCCTCTCTCCACCCCCAGGTCATTCCTGCTCTGAGCATCTCCTGGTAATGCAGGAACACAAAGATGACAAACACCCATTACCCACGGTCTCCCTGCAGCTCTAACAGGACCATTCCACTGCATTCCCAAGGAATCATCTCAAACACTGCACTTGGAATGTTAATATTATGTGTTCCCAGCTCTTTGAACTTGCTGTAAGAAGTCTTGAGAATAGGTATTTTCCAGCAAAACATAAACATGTAAAGCAAACCAAGAGTTACCACAGTAGAGAGAGTGAGAAGTCGCATGATCTGGCCACAGAAAACGCCAACTGTCTCCACCCCAGTTCTATTTAGACTGGGCCTGGATCTACTCCTCCAAATCAATTGTTTAATTATTATAATTATATACACAAAAAATGCAACTGTTTAAAAACTAGCACATACTTAAAATGCTCATCTAAAGAAAAGAAACATAAAAAGGCAAACCCAATACAAAATCTTGAGTTTCCAATAAACAGTAACAGAGTCTTTTGGAATTAGAGAAATGGTTCCTTCTACATTTAATTCAGAATCTTTTTCACTCTCCAGTAAGTATTGCCCTAACATTTCACCATCCCTCCATCCTTCTAACAGCCAAATACTCTATGCCAGTTGTTTATCATCTCTGCACCTAATGCAGTTTGAAATTTGCTTGAAAAGGCTTCTTACACTCAGCATATTTATAATACACCAGATCAAATATTTGAATTAAGGAAGTTGGGCCCCAGAAACATTTTCATCTATCTATCGGGTCATGGCTTCTTTCAAAGCATAATGCATATCAATACCACCTTAAATGTACATTCAGGTATTTGTAGAATTCTGAATACAGATTTGATTAAGTAGCATAAAAAGATTACAGGTCCATTGCCATAAAACTAAGAAAAATCAGACAAGCTTCTCTTTCTTAATATTTAAAGATACCAGGCTCCTGCTGGAGAAGCTTAAAGCTTTGCTTTGCTTTTATCTATTTTAAAATCTTTCTGAACAACAGCCATCAATCCAAAGAAATATATTTTCAAAGTATTCTTTCATTCCTCAACAAAAGACAGACATTGGGAAGGTACTTAAATCCATTTAGATGCATGTAGAGTAGCCTCTAGCAACTTCCAACCTATTTAAATAAGCAGAATTTTTCTATTTCCATACAAATATTCCAGTAGTTTAGTAAACATTTTGTACCTCAGTAGGCATCAGTGTTTGTTAATCTCATACATAAGGAATAAATTCCAGTCCTGCAGGAGCTCTGTGTATTCCCAGGACTCTGCCCAGGCATGCAGACCCCTGAGCCAGACGTCTCTGCAGGAGGACGTTCCTCCAAGTACAGTAGGCAGCGACTGGGGCCAAATGATTCACTCCTACCATCACCTCGCAAAGTCTAATTTGATAATTATAGTGATTATCAATTAGCATCTCATCACTATTTGATGACACACGATGACTTGAGGCTAACTAGCATCTCGTAGATCATTCAACAAAAATGCCAGGAAAAGAGGGCTGGTGGCAGAGGCCAGCAGGCAGAGAGAGCGGAGTAAACAAAGGAATGTGCAACAGTCTGGGGACTCTTACAGGTTGATTTTTCTGAGGTGGGCCAGTGCAGACACACCCCCAGTGTGACCCCTGGCCATCACAGGAGTGGGAGCCCCATTCCCAGCCTGGGACAGGCCACAACCTTTGTCTTCTCTACCTGGAAGGTCATTCCCACTGTGACATGGTCTGCACGACAACGCTAAGGTTCAAACAGAATCCTTCATTACTCAGGACAACAACCCAATGTACATTTCAGCCTAATTAAACTCACTTTAAAAAGGAAAAAGAAACGGAATAAATTTTATATTGAAATACATAACGCAACTACCAGAAGACAAAACAGCTGAAGAGCTAAGCACAAAATGAATTTACAAGTGGTTTTGTCGACAGTTCAGCACTACATCAGCTTTCACATGGATGATCATTCAAGATTAGAGAATACTCAACCAACCTGTTGCAGCTGAAACTCATTTCTTCCATTCACCTTGAAGTATAAGATACTTAATCTCAACAACTTTACCTGATCTGTTTCCTACGAATGAAGAACCTGCATTTCAGTGTGCCTGAAATACTTGTTATGTCTTTAATGCTGGAATAGTTATTATGGAAACATTAGCTGGTTATAGCATTGTATTATGATTCATTCAAAAGAGCCATGGCCCATATATTTAGAATGTTCATTTTTTTATCTTATAAAAAGATTGAAGTCATGTAATTCTCTCATGCATATGACCACATCATTCCATTAGAAACTTCTGTGGCTGTAGCAGAATTTCCATTTTCATGAAGGACTTTTATAGAAATTGTCATCTTCTCTCTAAAGTAAATTTTTGCATAAAAATGATGAATGTCTTAGAATCCATTAGAATTCAGAGTGCAAAAAGAACCGTAAGTTATAAATTAATACAAATTTTGTGAAATTCCAATAAAAGCCCTCTACATTAAGACCTCCACACTGGTTTACGTGTCAAATAATTCTTAAGAGAACTAACTGTAATCTTCAGCATTATATAAAAATTAAAATGTATTTTGTTTCTGCATTACATAATTGTTTTATCTTTCATTGTTTCATGTCTTCTACACTTCATACCTTTATCTGCAGCAATATTTTTCAGAAATAATATATCTTATTCTCTTCTCTTCTCCTCCTTGCCTTAAATACTCTTAGTTCCTGAAAACTAACTTGGTGTAAGGACTTTTTGTGGGATAGTTTGTATACATACATAACTCCCTGAGATATACAGTACCTGAAATTGATACTACTGCAAATGCTGAGTAATCTGAAATATGCTATTGAAAAATTATGCTCTACTATGTGCTAAACAAAAGTTTCAATTCACTTTTTAATCCAGTAAAATGGCTAGTTTACTACTGACCGTAGAAAAACTGCTTTACATGGCATCTAAATGATTCCTGAATCCCTGGCACCTAAAAATACCTTTTATGATTTTTTTTTTCATTTTTAATGTAAACAGCAAGAATCATCAGCATTTATCTGCCAACATGAAGCATCATATTGGCACCTATCAACAACAACTACCAAAAGAAAAAAGCAAAAAGTGACGTGAATTTTAATTTGCAGAGATAATTATGTCAGGTATGGCTTGTTTCAGGATAACAATACCCTGTTAGGGCTTGCAGGCCTCAGCAGAAGTAATTTGGGAATAGCAGTGACAGCATAAACAAAGCACTGAGAAAGGTTTATGAGGGTGGAGTCCATATAAAACACTGGATTAAATCTCTTCTGTATCCTGCGGCTCCAAACTTTCCGAGGATGCAGCAGTAAACCCTGAGCAGACAAACTACAGCAGACTTGGCTTCCAACCCCTCTTCCTCAACACACGAGCCCCATCCACTTATTACAACTGAATGCACCGTTGTTCCCCGTGAAATACTTGAAAACAAAGAGCTAAAACACAAAGACCATTCCCCTTCATGGAGTATTAACTTCCGCTTTTAATAACTAACTCCTGGTCCCACACGATACAGTTCTGCATTGTCCAGCACACCCCACTTCAGCCAGACAATGCACACAGCAATAAAACTCAACCCAGCAAAGAAAGTGAAAGCTGCGTTTGTTCAGCGTGTTATTTGGCGCAGCCAACTGTAATGCTTCTGCCTGCCATTTATTGTTTACTCTGTCAAAGGATTATTAAGAATTAGGCTACATTTGGCAATTTTTTGAGGAGGGAATTTACATGCAAAGTGACTGACACTTGGTATTTAAAGTCTATTGGTCGACTCTGACCCTTCGTTTACAAGTGACTCATTTGACTGCAAGGATCTCTGATGTGGAAATGCTCAGATACGAATCAATTGCAGTTTTTGTCTCGGGTAAATGTTACTTGGCAATCCAAAAGAAATGAACAATGCTGAGACCGAGGCTCACATAGAATAGTGCTCATATGTTTAAAGAATTCCTTTTACATGCCTGGTTTAGTTCTAGTCGGAGGATTTATGACTCCCCTTCTCCTAATAACTTATCTCAGAGCACAGTGGTTTTAAACACACACACACAGACACAGAGACACACACACACAAAACCAGCAGTTAACTCTTTTGCTGCCTGAAAGAACAGCACGGATGCATTTAAGTAAATTTAAAAAGCAGGTTTGGTGCTGATAGGGATTTTGATTCTCCGTGGGAGGTTGGGATGGGGTAAGGATAGGACTAGAAAGGGAGAGAAACATGTAGGTACAGTTTGCAAATCCCTGCTCCATAAAGAAACGATTGTGTGTAAGAAACGACCATTCCTACATGAATCAGCTCACTGCGAATTCTGCAGTTTATCTCTGATAAGGATAAAAGTAAAAGGGTTTCTCTGTGCCCGAGCAAGATTCCCTTCCTCTCAGAAGGCAGATGCAGCATTTCTATAAACAAAAATGTCTCTAGCCCTACCTTGTGCCAGTGCTTGCAACATGTGGAGCTGAAGCAACAGAAACGCCCACCATCCCCGACAGAAGATGAAACAGAAGTTTAACTTTATCATCATTCCGCCTCGCCTGCTATTCCTTCGGGCAATAATTTCGCGATCCACCTTTCTTTCAACCGGTATTGCCTCACTGATCCCCATCCGATCCGAGTGGCTGCCACTCCTGACAGCGCTTTGGTCATCGCTCATTCCGCAGCCCCGGGCCGGGCTCTCTGAGGAGGGTCGGGAGCCTGTGCCCCGCGCTTTGGGGGGAAGCGAAGCCCCCACTTGCCAGGACCGGCGGGCTCTTTGATTTGTGCTCGCTCCGCCTGCAAGCCGAGAGCAGCGCTCCGTGTGCCTCCCGCTATGACAGTCGCCACCTAAGTCAATGTTTCTTGTGGAGGTATTGATTGCACCAAAACAACCAGTCAGAAATGTGAAACACATGTTTCTCTGCACTGTCACATCCGATGCCTTCAGCAGAGAGGGAGTAAGTTCATGGGCGTCAGTATTTCAGTAAATCCGGATCCTTCAGCACATTGCAAAGAGGAACAGGGAGAAACTGATCCATCTTAGCCACCAGCAGACAATCCAAAGAGAACCTTTCATACCGCAACGGTGATGGAAACTGTTACCCCCGTCATTTTTATGGAGCGTAGTGAGTTCTCCAGCATGTGTCCCATTCTCCTGTAAAAACCCTCCGATGGAAGTGTTAAATTCTCGTACAAGGAAAAAAAAAAACAAAAAAGCGACAAGGAAAAAAAAAACTAATTGAAAGTATCTCGTTATTCCTTGCGCTAAGGATTTATTTCAGACAATTTCAAGATTAGCCATGCAGACAGAGTAGTCTCCAGATATCCCTGCAAAGCTCTGCATAGTTTATATTAATCCGATTTTCCTTGGGATACAAATCTCTACCGTCAATAGAAGGGTTTGAAGGGTCCTCGAGCAGGTAAATCGAGCAGCTCTGGCTGTGATTCCAGCTCGCTGTGCAGTCAGTCAGCCACAGGCCAGTGCCGGTGTCACTTGAACTCTCACGTTCAGCCGGAGGTAGGGAAAAGCTCAGTTGATCCTGTCTCCCTCCTCGAAGGCTGGTGCCGATCCCTTCCTTGCAGGGAGACCACGACAAAAATCACCTCTAACAGGCAAAGCGCTTTTTCTCTGGCCGGTTGTGGACGCAGCAAGGAAGCAAACCCTCAGCTGGACAGTGTCCGGGGCGGGGGGAGCGAAAATCTCCCGAAACAAACAGCAACAAGGTGAAATCCTCCCGGCTCTGCTGAGCCGGGCTCCTGCTCTCCGTGCTGATGCAGCCCAGGGATCCCGGTCCTTCCTCCGAGCGTCTCTCCCTCACAGCCGCTGTAAACACAAGGGGGAAAGCGCGATCACAACAGCGGCAGCGGCGGCAATAAAACCCAAC
>VZTG01002434.1:691502-814682 GCA_013397845.1 Melanocharis versteri
GCCCGGACAGGCCGGGCCGCCGCCGCCGCCGCCGCCTCATCCCGGGCGCGCCCCGCGGCGGCCGCGCTTCCCGTGCGCCGGCGGGCGAGGAGCAGGAATGTGGTGACAGAGCCAAGGGAGCCCCGAGGTGCGAGTTAACCCCGTCCCTGCGCGCCGGGCCGTGCGGTGCTGCCGCGTTCCTGAGCGCGGCGCGGTTGTGCCCCGTGAGGGGAGCGAGGGCTGCAGGTTGGCAGAGCCGAAGTTGGAGGTTGGCTCTTGCTCCTTCTGCCTTTCTGACAGGCGGTGTGTGGTGATGGAGTCGTGCGGCAAACACTGCGCATTATCACATCAAACACGAGGTCATTTTTCCCTATTATTAGCAGCCGATGTGATGAGTGTCTGACAGAGGTGTGTTTCCCAAGAGAGCACCTTTTTCTCAAGCCTTTGTTATTTTCCAGCATAAAAAAAAAGGTCAAGCGGCTTCACAATTTGCATCCCAGCTCAGGTGAACACTTTCCCTGGTTCCCTGGCAGTGTCTCCCGTGCCCAACACCTGCCCTTCAGCTGCCTCCCTGTCCGAGCCATGGCATCCGTCAGCATCCAGAGCTGCTGGGCAGCTTTTCCTCCTGACCCTCCCTTTGTATCTCCCAGGTTCATCTGTCTGCCAGACTCCCTCCTACGCCAGTCCCTGCTTCTTCTAGTATCCAACAGGTTATTAAGTTTTATGACATCTCTTGTCTGCCCACCCTTTATCCCTCTGTGTGCCAGCCTGTTCCTGTATTCAAGAAGTTGCTGTGCTCAAATCCTCCTGATTGTGGCACCTTTTCCTGGTACGAGATATGAGCTGTATTCGCCCGCCGCCTCTTCCTTGTGGTAAATAGAGTGAAAATAGCGATTCTATTGCGCCTCTCACGTCACACTTTCCTTTTTTTGTGCATAGACCACATTAATAATTATCTACACATATCAGGACTCAGTGCTTATGATTTTCCCTGCAATACGTCCGTTTTGAGAACAATGCAAACTGAACCCAGATTGTGTTCAGAACTGACCTCAAGGAAGTAACAATCTGTTTGTAACTCCCATTGCACCATTAATAGTAGTTATTTTACCGTCGTGTGAAAAAAAGCCTTTATATTTAATCAGTAATTTTGGGTGGGACTGATTTGCCTTAACTGGAAATGGAAAATATATTTAATTGTGTATTGGGCAGTTTTGTTTTGGTATTTTTTTAAGCACTGTTAACAAAGGAGCATAGGGCTGGTCGAGGAAATTTCAGTTGAAGGTTTCAAATTCAGCTTGATAGCTAGGAAAGTCCTCGGTGCTTCCTCACACGTTCTAAGCGAGGCAGTTTGCAGTGGTTATGATAGCATTGTGAAAGGTCTGTTGAAAAAGTTACTGTCAAACTGTTAAAACCAAGGTGCTACAAAGGAGAAATACTCACTTCTGTAACATTGCTCGATTTCAGTGGAAGTTTGTTTCACTTTGAAATTAACATGTTTTCCTCGTAGCCTTTTAATCTGGTCAACGTGCAGACATAAGCATAGGAAGGTAACCTACAAACATAAACACAGGAAAGTAACCTATAAACATAAACATAGGAAAGTCACCTGTTTTCATCACTCAGGCCTTGCTTTCTTATTTAAATATGGTTGCGTCTTTCATACTTGACATTTTGGGTGAAATGTTCAGAGTTTGTTATTTCCTTATTTTTAACAATGAGCATGTCTAAGAGGGCAATATTCATGGTTGGGGGTTTTTTTCTATTTCACTTGGTTACTGTAAAATACTTAATAGTGTTCATACCTGAAAAAATTAACTGAAATCTTCTTATCTAGATTAGTGAAAGCTAACTTTGAAACTTCTCCCTCCTGCATGCATGCAACAATTAAACATATAGCAGGAATACTGGTAGGAGAACAGCTCTCCCACCTGAAAAAGCAGAAGCAACAAATACGATGGTCATAAAGAGAGAAAAAAAGGACGGGATGGGTTTTCAGGAATTTTAAAAGTAAGCACAGGAACTAAAGAAGAAATCTAGCTTTATTTAAAGGTGGAAAAAAGAAGGTTAAAAGTGTTTTTATCAATGGCTGTTGTGTTTTGAAATGAGGTGTAAATGCGGTGAGATAATGAGACAAAAGAGAAAGGGAGAAAAGGCTCCTCTGCTCGAGACAGGCCACTTAGTGAAAGGCAGCCTTCTAGCCAAGAAAGTGGAATCATGGAACTACTTCCACCGGAAAATCTCACCGATGTTTTTTACAATACTTTATATTTTCTGGGGTACAGTTTATTGACTCTTTAGCATTTGGAGTTAGTTAACCTCCTACAGACAGAGCATTCTCATATGCATATAATTGTATATGCTTTTTAAGGGGGTTTTTTGTTTCTTTGGGGTTTTTGTTCCATTTTTTGGTTTGTTTTTGAGCACTGCAGCAGGTCGTTTGGATCTGCTGTATCTGCTGATGTAGTCTCTGGTTCTTGCAGTCATTCATGGGTGGCAGCCAGCTGGGTTCTAGATTATACCAAATGTGATGTTTTTTAGCCAGATAATTGCTATGGTTTGTTTGGCTGTTTTAGTCTTGTAAGCCAAATAATTATATTGCATTCTCTTCTACTAAAAAAAACCCAAAACCAACAAAAAAACACCAACATGAATCAGTGATTTTTTAATGTGGTGTTTTTCACCAGCACACTTTCTTTGATGGTGACTTATTCCACCTGGAAAATTTAACTAGTAAAGGAAAAGTCTTTACCAAAACCTTTGAAAATTAAATGCTGAGTGATATGAACACTATATAAAGTTGATATTCTAGTAAGGTCTTCATCATAAGTGAAGTAGAACAATTACCATTTTTAATTCCTTGGATAGAAGGTATAGATCTTGTCAGTACCCTGAAAAGAGTTTCATGGGTTGTTCCTACACTTCCATTTTCCTTCAGTCAAAGGCTGAAAGTGCAAAACTCAGGACAAGCAATTTTATTGACTACCACATGATAGTCCCGGAGGGTTTTTATATTGCCTTTCCTTTTCCCCCAAGAGGGACAGTGCTTTAGAAAACAATGACTTTGCAAGTAGAAAGTAACTTTCTTTCAAATGGGAATGTTTTTCAGCATATTAATTCAACCTGAATCCAGTGAACTTTTGGGAGGGGGCTAAAATCTTCCCTAGCACGGGTATATTCCCAAGGGGCACTAGCCAGCTGCTCTGCTTTTATCAAGTAAATATGCTTCTATGTCAATAAAAAACATTGGAAGAGAAGGAAAAAAGTATCCCATTATATGCTGGAAGTCTCGGGGGATACATTAGGCAATGACTTCACCACACTTCTGGAAGTATCTCCTGCAGCAAACGCTGTTGCAAGAACAAGAATAACTCCCATTAAATTTTACTGGGCTTAAATAACTTAATATGGTGTCAGTTTATAAAGCCCCCAAACAAACAGAATGACAAATTTTTGTTTTCTCCATGTGGTTTGAATTTACATAAAAGAAATTAGAATTAGATTTATGTACCTCTTAGGTCTGATTTTAAATTCAGAAATGCGAGCAAATTCAGAGTTAAATTCCTTTGCTTGCTGCTTAATATGATTGTGCTCAGGAGTGTGGGAACAGGCGAGGCGCAGTTCTAAGGCACAGCGGTAAAAGTTGAGGGCAGAATGAATATATTGAAATGTTTCATGGCTTTTATGAACCTGAGAAGGATCCTGCTAGAGCTGTAGCACAGCTGTATTTATGCTCAAATACAGTTAAGCTGATGGAAGCAATGTCTGTGCAGGCAGGACAAGGGGCTAACATAGTTTCTGAATTATCCCATCTCTGGTATTATCCCAAGGTAACGGTAGGCTTTCCCATTTAGCCATCAGAAGAAATTCACAATGACCCAGCCATGTTGCCCTGCTGTGTTTTATGGAGTAGAGAGTTAGCGAAGTAACATAAAGGATCAAGACAACAGGTTCTGCGTTTTTGAAATGTAGACGTTTGAAAACATCCTCAGAGCCTGCCAGAGGAAGTCTACAGGGGCTGTAATGATTCTGCTCCAGACAAGTTGGGCGAGAGTGGAGAGAGAGACCTTCTCTTCAGAAGTCTGTGCCTTCAAACACCAGCGGGTCTGGCTACCCAGCCATGGGTTGCCGGGATTGCCCTTTCATGATTCTGATGATGCCCCAGGCATGAGTGACCTGAGCACTTTGAGAACTGTCTGAAATTGCCCGTAAATACTGGGGCAGACTTTGGTCAAAGACTAAGTGTTTCCGTTGAACTTAACCTTTGTACTCAGGAGTGCCATCTTGGGGACTTCCTCAACTTTCTAGTTGATGAGGAAAAAATAAATGAAGCAGAATCTGAAACCATAAGTACAAAAGAAATCTACTGAATAGCAGCTGAATGTTACCAGTGAAATGCATTAATGCATCAGCTTACACTTGATCACACTACGCAGAAGACTTCCAGAGAATACATCAGACTGTAGGGACTGCAGTGTTAGTTGCATTCTTTTTTCTCCCCCCTCCTTTTGTTTATTCCTGGAATTAAATCAAAACCCATTCACAACATTAAAAAGTACTGCCACTTCAGGACATGTTTCAGGTAGGACATAAAATGTTAAACACTTTGAAATGAGATTAGATTTCACAGTGTTTTCCATTTTTCAATAACTTTTATGTGAAAAACCCAACAAACAAAAAACCCCACAAAATCCTAAACTGAAGTCCTTGTACCCAATGCAAGATCCAGTGTGATTTCTGTTGATTACAATTTTCTGGATTTCCTGACTAAGATGCTGTAATATGCCCATGGTTTCTCCCAGAGAGGGTGCTAGGTTAGTCATTAGTGAACTGGTTATTGTCAACTGTTATATATTGTTACATCCTTATTCACAAAGGTATTATGAAGACCTAGATGATTTTCTTGCAGTCCCTGAACAGTGCAGAAGACTGTTTCTATCGAGGGTTTGGTTTATTTTCAGCTGCAGTATAAACACCTTCTCTTAAGTAAGCAAGGACATCTGTTGAACACTTTGTGACGGGATTCCATCATTACAGTGAAGAAGAGTGTTAAATGTATACATGGAGATCATATTCAAAAAAATAACATATTCCTGAGATCCTGTAACTGAGAAATGCAAAATGCTAGATGTGACGAGTTAGTTCATTATTACAACCCTGCATTTTTCTGAATTGATTGACATGATTCAAATGGAAAAGCCTTAAAAGCAAACTGCCAGTGTGATAAACAGATAACAAGAAGGAAGATGAAAACAATTACCATGAAGGCTTGAGCAGTCCCACTTACTAAAGGGGAGAAGACTGAACGTCTTGGCCATGTTGCTGCTGCCATAGCCTACAATTTGCCCATCATATAAAAATAAACAGGTCATGAAATGGCGAAGTGGGCTTTAAAGAATAAGTGGAAGCTGTTTGCAGTGATTGGCCACCTTAGCAGTATTTTTTTTTCCTCCATAGGACATGAACATATATTGATTAGTAGTATTTTAAATTAAGACTCAAATCCAGAGGAATCTGCCACTATAGAGATTTCAGCAGATACTTTTCTGCCATAATGAGACCATGGCTTGTCTTTGAAGGACATTTTGGCTTTATTAATCTTTTGGGCCTGAACACTTGTGTAGCCAAGAATTTTCCAGATTTATTGATGACTGAAGTAGAGATGTCAATTTTAGATCCTGTAACTCTGGTTTACAAAAATAAAAAATGGACCAGACTGTTGGTTCAGGGAGATAAAGTAAGAGGGTTAATGTGAGTGAGCCACTGTGCCAGATGGTTTTTACAAGTACTGCTATTTTGGCATAAAATTAATGTTGTCCCAAAATATTTTTTGCCAGATATCTGCTGCAGAGATTCTGACCAGCAGGTTCTTATAATTAGCAGCCAAAAAAATTCATTTGTCACCGCTGTTCTCCTTGGCTGCATCCTTGTGTGCATCAGCTCAGCCCTTCTCTTGACTGACTGTACTGGCATCTACTCAGTGCTTCACAGCTTTTTCTAGACTGCTTCTTCTCAGTTCTGGGATTCTTCCTTTTCTTCTGAGCTTTTTTCTTTTTTCTTCCTTTTTTTTTTTTAAGATGATCAAAAGCAATTATAATATATCTTTGAATCTGTTCAAGATAGGACAAGAGTTCAGATTAGCACTGAAGAGCTTTCCTTTCCACAGGTCTCTTATCATGATTCTGCTAACAGAAATTAATTTTGTAGAAACTCAGGCTTGGGCACGGACAGTACATTTCACCATTCTTACAGCTTTAGCTGAAGGTTATTATTGCTGCTCTGTGCTCAGAAGGGAAGACTGCATACTAATTACAGACATTTTATCTTAATTTCCATAGCAATTAAATGTTATTTTAAAAGGCTAATCTGAAATATTTTCTAAGTGATCCACTTGGATGACACCCTTGCACCATTTTTTGGAAAGCGATGAAAATGTATTTAAGTGTGTACTAAGGTCTTGATCCAGAATCCAAATCTCACTTTTCACTATTACTTTTCAGTAATACAGACAATATGAAATGCATATTCCTTGGGAAAAAACACCCACAACAAAGGAGTTCACACCCGTGATAAATTTAAACAGCAGCAGAATATCAGGATAGCTTTGACAACATAGCTGATGTAAAGGAGAAATATCGGAGTAAAAATAAAATAAAACAATTTTTATTGAAGAAATTTATGTTTTAAAGGAAGTAGGAAAGCTTTGTGGTTATTTACATAGAAACCATTGATTTTCCTTAACTACTCTGTAATGCATCTATGCAGTAATTTAGAAAGCTTATACTTAAAACAGATGCCAGCATTATTCTTCAGAGAGTACTCGGAACACAGTGAGTGTGAGACAGATGGATGCAGCAGAATCAATAGTTCAGAGAACTCCATCAGGTGCATGCATTTCGCATAGGTCAAGTTTGATGAAACCCCAGCTTCGTGAATCAACACTTCTGATGTAAATAATTCACAGGAATGGAAAAACATCCACTATGCTCATATGGGATGAATATAAATACGCTTTTAAAATAATTGTTCGTGAGCTATAATATGATCTGACTCTCGTAGCTGAGGGAGTCAGTATCTTATAGATACAGGTGATCCTTTTAATACAGAGTTTTAGTGCAGCAAGAGATTGGAGATTTTTGTTTTATTAATGAGTTTAGCAAAATAAGGAAAACTATGAACTTTAAACTGAGTGGCATTTGCAGTACAATAATGCTGCAGCCGCCTGTCTCTTAATGAATATACTGTAAAAAAACCTGTAAATCCTCAATTAGTATTTAAATCTGATCTCATTCCTGATTTTGTATGCGTATCTTCAGGTTTTAAGCATTCCAAGATGGCTCTAATATGACCTGCCTTTGGGAGCAGCTCCACAGGGCTCTCATAGGTCCAAGAGGAAAAGGTACAAAGTGAGGTGACTTGCTCTGTAAAGCACTCGGTGATCAGAACAGGACTCCTGTTGCCTTAACATTGAAGTAAAGTAAAGCTCAGCTCAGTCTGGATCTCCCTAAAGAGGTGGAACTTAATTCTGATCCAGCTTGTTTATTCAACTGCTGCAGCCCTACACATATTGGTGTCACTACTTCTATTTTTTACTGGTAAGGTGAAAAAAAACAAAGGAAGTAATGTGTTGTTATCATTTTTTCCCCGCAGAACTGTAGTGGATTCCAGATCGTGTAGGATGAGAATAAGAGCTACTTTGTTTTGCTGAGAATGTTTATCATTGCTTTTCCTGACAGACTTATGGGACCTTTTCAAGCCCCCTCACAAGGACGAAAATTAAGTAGATATGGGTGAAACTTCAATATTGAGTTATAACTTGGGTTCATTCACACACAACTGAACTCAGTTATGAAATTTATAACCTTAAAAGCCTAAATAAAAATAACAAGGGCAAAAGGAATTGATGGGAGGTGGTGTATTTTTCTTCTGTGTTTGTAGAGGAATAGCAATATATTTCCTTGCTAGTCAAAATTAATACTTTAAAAGAGTCGCTAAGACGAATGCAAAATACCTTCAAATGCATAATGCTTAAATAATATAAATATTATTTTATATTACATAATGCCTGGATATACCATGGATTCTTAAAACAACTGCCAGACAAGTTCTGTGAACTGTCAGTGTCTCTTTAGCAATAAAATTTCCAGAAGACTGGAAAGAAAACCCAATGTTGTGTAAATATTTTAAAGTTAATGACGCCACAAGTAATCCCAGACATGTTAATTGAAGATCAGTTCTCATGCACTTAACAGACTGCTTAAGATGGAAACAGTAGAAACAAAATTAACAATCAGTGCTGATTGATCTGTTTTTTATGGAAAACAGATATTGAACAGGAATGCTGGTGCTGTGGATGACATCACAGCCTTGACAGATAATCTCCCATTGTTACATTTAATGTACTTTATTTGGCCATGATGTCTTGCCTGATTATGGTTTTAAAAACAAGTGTGTTATCTGATGTTCAGCCCTTTAGGTTGGAATGATAAATTGAAACAAACTGCAGAAAATCATCATCGGGTTGAAGGGTGTGTGGAAGAAGTGTGTTTGGGGGAACTTTGTCAGATCTATTTTTAGGCCTGTTGTTATTTAGGATCCTTCCTGGAGAATGACATTCTGAGAAATCTTTCATCTGTCAGGGAAAGCATGCTTTGGGATGTAAAAAAAAGTGCACAGTTGAAAAGTGATGCTAAATTATTTCAGACCACAAATAAGAGTAGAGGTTGTCAACAGTGAATTTGCATCTCTATGGTGACACTTGAAAAAGCTCAGCTGAAGCAACTGAAAGTGTGAAATTAGAGAACATAAACTGAAGAATGATAAATCCCTTTGTGGATGTCATAATTCCTGAGTAATGTAAACTCTAGTGTGCTGGAGTTTGGAATTTAAGAGATTTTTTAACATCTGAAATGAAATAATCACCAGTGAGTTCAACTAGTTTTATTTATTGCCAGTGTTCAGAAGCTTAGGTTTCCTGATCCATCCCCTCAGACCATTCCAGTTGGTAACTGGTGTTCACATTCTTTACCTAGAAATGCAATGGCTTCTCTATGTGTAGAAGATGTTGCTTATTTAGAAAATAATCTGTAAATAGACTTTTTGCTATTCCCAGTTATATCGTTCTTAATGTTTAATATTCCTTTCCAATAGAAATAATAATTATGTTTATATTCTAACTAAAAAAAAAAAATGTTTGTGTACATGATTTAGCTTTAAAAATTATTGGGAGTTTGCAATATAAACGAACATTGTTTCATCAAACCTTAGAGAAACAGCTGCCTCACAGGCTGGAGTAAAATTCTGACCTTATCCATGGAAGTCTCTTGTAGTTTCAGGGAGACAGGGAAGGAAGGTGCTATTGCACAGTGGTTGGTTGTTCTTGGTTTCACCTGAATCCAGTGATCTTTGTTGATCACAGTAGCAGCCAAAGAATTACTCTAATGTGCAAGAAAGAAAACAAAAACACCAGAAAGTGTTCCAAATTCTGAGAGACTTGTCAAGAATAAAATGTGTTTGTTGCTTTAGTGACAAGAACAAAGCCAACAAGGAAGGATATTTGCAATTAAATCTTAAAAAAAAAATTCCAATTACATTTATTTGTAAAATGCATGGCAAAAAAAAGTGAGTTTGGAGTCTCCATATGAATTTTATATGACTAGAGAAACTTTGCTTTGTGGCATTCATTGAACAAGGTCACATCTTGCTTTTTCTTTCTCAGCTCTTGACTCCAGCCTCTCAGAAGGAGACTTACACACTGTCTCAGACATCTTATATACATAGATTAACAAGAAATAAATTGGCCTTGGATGTTGGCAAATCTCAAAACCATATGTTCAGAGAGTTCTTTCATTTGGTTGTAATTAATTTTTTACAAAATTAGTAGCTTTAATCAATTAGATACCTGGATGGAGTCTGAATCCTGCTATGGGTGTTTGAAGTCTCAGGGAGTTGTAGCAGACCAAGAAAAGCTTTCATAGCTGTGGCCTTTCTACTTTCACTATATACATGTGTGCTAAATCATACTGAGACTAATTCTGCCCTTTGTCATAATGATGTAAATCCAAAATAAAGCCTTAATACTGCAAGGACTTAGTACATGTACTCCAGGCAAGGGACAAATCCTGTATATTCCAGCAGTAATATATACGTGCTTAACTTGCAGCAGATGAATATCTCTGCAGGATTTAATTTAAGCAGACACTTCTCGTTTCAGTGGATGTCACCTGGAACAGAGCTTGGTGTGCTGGTTGGAGACATTGTGCCTTGCTTGCTGTTATTGCTTGATCTCTAACAAGTCCCAGGGGCTTCCAGTCACTTAGCGTTCATTATTTAGGCAAAAACTCATTAAAAGGCATCCTAAAATGCTGTAAAATAGTGATTACAAAACCTCTGAACAAAGAAAGAACAATACATCTTAAATTGCTGCCTGAAGTACCTCAGATGTAGGATTTTTCAGTTGCAAAGCATTTTGAGTTATTCTGGGTTTAGTTACTTTAAGGTACATTTTTAAGTAATATCCATAAATTTGTCCCTGGAAAAATATCAAAAGGGTGAAAAAGAACCCTTATTTAGTTGTGCCCCTGTGCTGAGTAGTCACACTTTGCATTGGCTCTCTGATAAACATTGCAGTGGAGAGTAATTCTAAAAAAGAAAAATGGAAGAGCAGCTTTCCTTCCAGCACATTGCAGTATAACGTCTTATGACACAGCTAAGTATAGCTAATTTATTTGGAGCAAAGGGGTTATTAAGATGAAGATTAATGCACAAATAACTCTTTCCTGGAAGCTTACTGTGATGCATAAACTCACAAAATCTGTTGCATGGGAGGGTTTACAACTGTGCTCAGTGTGGCTGGGATCTTTTTATCAGTGCAGTAATACTCAGGGTACTCTTCCAGAGGCCACTGCACAACAGGGGAGAAGGGTCTGGACATTCCTTTTATTCCCACAAACACATAAGTGTGTATATTGGAAGAGGAATAGTTGTGTCTGGGATTCAAGTTCCATTATGTTTCCAAGAGGAGTCAGTGCCATGATTCCATGCTGATAGAGAGCCTAGAGTAGAGAAGCCACTAAGCAACAATTGGGAATTGTTGGGTTTTTTTGATTACTGTGATTTATAAACTACTAGACCGTCATGGACTGCTTTTGTTTTGTCTTTCTTTGGAGAACTGGGCATTAGGTAGAAATAATACTGTAATTTTTAGTAGATCTGGGATCTTGCCCTGAGTAACCTCCCTCTATAACTTCCTCCATGCATCTAATGTGTATCATATGTCTGGGGTAATAATTTGCTGGAATATGTCAGAATGTCCCTCTAGTAAGGTTAGGGGTAATAAACTGTTGTTAGTAGTTCCAAGGTCAAACCTGAGTTCTTTCCATGGAAATAAAAGATAGCGCTGCATTACCTTGTCAAGTTAATACAGTGTGATAGAGCAGCTCAGGCAGCACATCCTGAAAGACTGTAAATGTCTAATAGATTTAGGAAAACTGTACCTCGGGGAACATATTAGGAAGGATTCATCAATGGATCAAAACTGTCTTGGAGCCTTACTTATTGGGGACCAGCACAGTTTTAAATTATTGCTTTCTTAAGAAAAGCCTCAAGACAAATTGTATTTCTTAGATTAGCTTTCTACGAGTGGTCAATAGTTTCTGTTGGAGAATTTCAAGGGTTTGTGGTGTTGTTTTTTTTTTAACACTGGCATGAGCAATTTCAATAATTTGAACTCTGTAATTAAGTTTTGATTTTTTTCCCAAATGATTTTCAAATTGCTTAATGTGCTGCTTATAGTCTGTCATTCTTTGCAGATGAAATTGGACATATTTGTGAAGTGTCTTAGCAGTATGTCTCTAATGACAAAGAACTTTAATTATAAGATATGGGTTTGCAAGTTGGTTATTAATTAGACACAAAATTAGCGAAGTGTGAAGTTCGTACACATGTTCACACACACACAGAACATCAGGGAGTTTTCATCCATAGATGTGTCCCAATGTATGTAAGCATTTGGAATCAATACTGGTTTAAGGGTAATAGCAATTAATAAGAATTCTGCTACTCTGTGTGGTTTGAATTGTTCTACAATTCATCCCTGTGAAATCAGTCACTTGGTATTTACAATGCGACTGAAGTAGAAACTGGCCTCTACTTATTTTTCGTGTATGATTGAATTTAGATCTCCATTATGCTTATGCTGTTTAAAGTCATGATGGACTGTAACTCACAGCTTAAACAGGAAAACTTTATACCAAGGAGCAGATAAATAGGATTAAGTTAATAATTCTGCAGTTCTGGAGTAATTGCTATTTACAAAGCAGAAACTGTGGTTTACTGATGACATCATTAGAGTCTTGCTTTAATTAAAGTCTATATTGCCTGTGTTTTACTATGACTGCCTCTTACTGTAAATTGATTTTATAGGACACTAATTTCTAAACTGGATATTGCTGCAGAATAAGATTTGGTTATATTTTTGTGGCCTAAATGCTACACAGTATTTAAGAATGCATTTAAAGTTAAGTATGTGTTCAGCAGTTTGGTTGAACTGTTGCTTCTTTTATTCCACTTCATGCAAATTCATGCCTCAAATAGACCTACTAAGGATCTGATCCTTCTAATCTTACTGATTTTGAGTAATGCCTTAATTGCTAGACTGTCATTTTGCCATAGACTATTCTAATTTCAGAACAAGAAAAAACAAATGCAGGTTATTTAGAAAGCTATGTTCAAGCCTAGAATTAAAATGTTTTGACAGTATCACACAGAAGAGGAAATAAGGTTTTAGATTAGTCTATTATCAAATATAAGCCATGGGTTGCATCACATGGAAAGGAATGGATGTGGCTTCTTTATCAAGTATGTATTGATTTTTAGCTTTGAGAAGAGTGACCAACGAAAATTAATTTGGAGAAAAATAGTATTTTTTACTGATGTCTGCAATTCTTGGATCTCTGATTTTGTAGTTCCCATAACAACATCCAGATGACTGAGGGCTCTGCACCATTGCTGTCCATTGAACCTACAGGATGTGGCTGCTATTCCTCAAGTTTCCTCATTTCTCTGAGAAAGGCAAGTGCTTTGGGAATCTGTCTCCATGTTTTGTTCCAGAAAACAAAACTTCACTGCTATTCATTGTCTGTATTTTTCCATCTATAAAACCAACAAAACCCAAATACCTAGTATTGGGAAATTCTTACATCCCACTTACAATTCATGTCTTTGTTCTCCTTTGAGTGCCCAGAGAAATACAGAGTACAGCTGTATATTGGTTGTTGGAAAATTATAGCAACCAAGAAATGAAAATATTCTTTTCGTAAGTTACATTTTATTTCCAGCTGAGTTGTGTCAGCTTAAGCAGAACAACAGCAGAATGCAGCACCTTAAGAGGTTGAGGGACTATTTCTTTAAAATAATTTTAATCCTTCAGGATGCAAATGAATTAAGAGCATGTAAATACTCTACAATAAGAAAATATTATTTTTGTGGCCTGCAATTTACACTTTACTAAGTTAGATATTCATTTCACCAAAATTTTCTTTATTCACTTCGGGTAAACCTGAAGCTTCATTCTGGGGTCTATGTGCACAGAATGGTTTATTCCAACAAATTGACAGCACTCATACTCCATCTAACATGCTGACAGTACAAGTAGTTGATATGTCTTGTATTTGTTAAGACATGGACAGGAGAAGGATTTAAAGGCTGGGGAACATTATTTTGTTTATCTTGGTGGTGATGAAACGAGTGCTCCAAATATCTGATGGCAACCTGCTATTTCAGAGATAAAAAATGCCTGAACTGCCAGTAAAAGAGCAAATAACCTTCTTTGCAAGTAGCCATGATCTTTAATTTTTTTATTAAAGTTATTTTCATAGAATATACATGTTAAACCTGACAGCTTGATTGCGCTGGGGTCTTGCCCCAGGGCAGCTATTTGGATGCATCATGGACACAGAATATCAACACAAAATAATTTTGCTGGAATAAAAAATCTGTCTATCTTGCTGTCCATTTTTACTGTCTCAAGTGCACAATTCAACAGTTTTGTAAAATTGAATAGTATATGCTCCAATTCTCTCTTGGAATGTCGTGATGTTAGGAAACTATTGTGTTTCTGTGCAGAAGGAGATGGATCTTTATTCCACAGCAAAGCCTTGCCTAGAGCATTATGATTTTTCGCTACCCATATGTTTAATGTGTGTTCTTATATACAAATTGCTGTGAGGACAAACCTCTTCACAACCAGCTCGCAGCTATCCCTTGCAAACTCTCATTATGTTAATTAAGCAGTTTTTGTTACCCCCCACACAAAATACTAAGCCTGGAAGAAAACAGTTTGGAGAATACATATTAGCATCCTTAAAAACACACAAACAGAGGTATATGTTTATGTCAGGAAAGTGTAATAGCTAGTCCAAACCCAAGAATTACCAAGCTAGAAAATTGCATTAGTATATTTGGGCTTAAATTGATCTTTGAGGCACGGAGGCAGAGTTAAGAGACTGAATGGTCTGTCAGCAATGCCATTCAGGGAAACTTAAGAATGCCAACAGAGAGAAAAATATATGTGGAGTTCTTCAGGCTACTTATGAGTGCTGCAGCAAAGAAACAACATTGTCGGCCTGGCAAAAACTAAAAGTTAAGATCCTCTGCATTAAGTTCATAATGACAATGGAAATATGTTTGTAACACTGGTTTAGATGAATCAGAGTGGTAAGCACATCCTTCTTTCTTTTATGAATGTCGTACATGCTCAGAGTCTGTCTGGACAGCACAGTAACTTGGTCTGAAGGAATTCCCACACAAGCTCTGAGAAACATCTGTGCCTGAAGTTAGAAACAGTTGCCAGCAGCCAAGAGCTGTGGCTGCGTTGGGAAGGTTTGGCTGGCATGTGCTCAGTGTGTCACTTGGGCTAAACTGTTGTTGTAGGTCCCTTCCTGCCGAGCTATTCTGTTCCCAGTGTGGATTGAATCTTGCAGGCACTGGCAGCTAAAATCAGAGTCTCCACTGAGCTTTACAAGCTCAGTTTTTGAGATTTACAGCAACTAAATTTGGGCAAATTTTCAGAAGAGTGGCAAAAGCTAAATCCCTGAGGGGAGTTATGTGTACTTGCCAGTATCTCAGTCCCATTTCTAGTCCATGAGGCTTAATGTTCATTCTGTCATTGAGTTTCCCCTTATATTTTTGTTGTACTATATATAAATTGCTTGGTAATCCTTTCTTTTTCTCGTTAGATCCTTTGGTTTACTTTCCAAAAAAAAAAATAAACAACCAAGCTCACAGCCTAGAAAGAGCAACACAAAAAAACTTCAAATATAGAGCTATTCTTAAGTTTTTCTAGCTGCAGCCTATTTGAGAAGTTCATCAAAAAGTCTAGGTGAAGGAGCAGAGAGTGCACCTGACTCTTTTAGCTGACATTGGAATAATTAATTTTATGAAAATGACTTCTATTGGAGGTTAATTTATTTTGGCTGACAGTCACATACATTAATAGACATATCTAATGCTGCAGTCAGTCTGAACTTTATTTAGAATAGTTTATTTATATCTTTGGGTGATTTCATTGCAAAGAGATGGAAGACATTTAGGATCATCAAGCATGAACATTTTTTCCCAGTTTAAAAAAGCACAAAGAAACAAACCCCCCCAGAATTTTGACTGCTTGAGTGTTTCAGCCTTCTGATGGTTAAACCTAAAATGGTTTGATTTCTTTCATCAGCGCAGCTTAAGCAGTTCCTTCAAATGACACAGCTGACTTCCTTGTACAGTAAGAAACACCAGGCATCTTTCCTCTAATCCTGCAGTTTGTGGCTTTAGGAACAGGGAAATGCCTCAGAAACTCGGTATATGAAATAGTGTTGGTGTGCAGCTCAGATGACTTACCTGTAATTCTGGCCTTAATTTGATGTTTATAATTGTCTTACTTGTAAATAACTTACACAAAAATGGCCAAGCACAATAATCTGTCTGTTTGTAATGGCTCAGACGTGGTAGCATGGAATGAGTCCATACTTTAAAAAGCAGAGAAAACCTGAGAATATTTAGTGGGTTTATATACTATTCTAGTCTGAAAAACCCAGCTGTAGAAAATACTCGACATGCCCATTTCAATTGTATTTTTGAAAGGATATATTATGATAATAATTTCCCAGGAGGTAGTTATGCCTTCTGCTTTTTTATGCGTAAGGATGGAGTCTAATGTAATTTTTAAGGCTTAGTTTTATCCTAGTTTATCCATGTGTTCCCACTGACCTCAGATAATCAAGAAAACAAAACTGGTGAATTCCGTATTTGTATAATTAAGTCGGTGCTTGGTTTTCTAAATGCGTGTGAAAAGTGGGTTGATGGTATTTATAAAGAGAGAGAATATGCTTAGAAACGTAGTTCTTATAAACTTAGAGACATGGCTAAGTTGCCAGCTTCAACCGTGTTGTCCAGTTTTCTCATGCACTGAAAACCTCCTGATAATCTGATGTCCTTTGCAAAATACGTTATCATGGGCATTGTGTAGAGTGGAAAACAATGACTCTTCCTACCCTGATATATGACATCTGCTATATCATTCATTTTCATAACCCTTTTCTGTGGCTAGGGTCCAACTGTTGGATGGAATTTATTAATTTTAGTGACATCAACCTGTTACAGTGTCAGTGGTACAAAGTCAATCTTTGTATGCAAGCCGGATTGAATGATGTTTCCATTGTTCACTCTGCATCCTTGGGAGAGACATTTTGAGTCTAAAAATATTAAATCAGAAAAGGAGAAGCAAGAGAAAGAGCATTATTTAAAAGTGTTGTAGTCATCAGAGACTTAAAGAATCTTGTCTATGTACTTCAAGAGAAGAACAGAGGAATTTTAGTACTGACAGAATCACAGGTTCATAATAACTGCCTAAATTGTGGAAAACTTAAACTTACGCCTTTCCAGTTAGAACCCCACAATTTATACTGAGGCCAACTCACCTTTATGGTCTTGAGGAACATGGAAAGAGCAACATTTGTTCAATTATCTTGGAGCTCTGTTGTTAAGCACATATTGAAGTGTGTGCTTGTGTTCCCCAGGACTTTGCTCCATGACCTCCCTTCATCCAAAGCACAGCAGAGCCCATCCGGAGGCTGGCTGACAGCCAGGCTACGTGGAAACAGCTGGCATTAGATTACAATGTAGCCGTGGGGATTCACTTGTTTCTGCACAGGCCTGGAAGAAAGTAAAAATATTAGTTCACACGAAACCCAAACCAGAGCAATGAAACAGAGAGATGAGTGATATCAGAGTTCAAGGAGCATCTGGATGATACTCTTGGTCATATGGTTTAGTTTCCGGTAGTCCTGTGAGGAGCAGGGAATTGAACTTTATGACCATTATAGGTCCCATCCAACTCGAGATGTTCCATAATTCTGTGATTGCCTTCGACATAAAGCTGAAAGATCTTTACAGTGTGTTGATGAACCTGTGGAACATGGCAATTTGTGTCATTGATATGTGCTAGAAGTAGGTTTGCCTTATGAGCCTGCTTTGAAACAAGATTGATTTCAGTAAAGAAAGGTTTTCTCTGCCATGTTTCTATCAGCTCTGTATGTGGAAGTGCATGTACTGTAGAAAACAGGAATTGCAGTGGGAACAGTATTTGCAGATGATAGTAACAACCGAACTAGTTACCCAGTCATTGTTGCCTCTTGGTTTTGTAGTCATTGATGGCTGTGCGGAATAAATACATATACTAAGAGAGAGATTCAGTAGGATTCAATGGAGTCCTGGTATTTTTTACAGTAGCAATTTTACAATCCTTTCTGCACCCCTGTTGCAGGCAGTGAGAGTGAGGTCTAAGCTACACATAATCAGATTTATCTCAATTTAGGTACAATTTTATTATATTTGTGTGGAATACCCAGGATATTTAAATGCAGAATGTGTATCCTGACTGTCTTCAGATTTAGGACTGAATATGAGACCCTGAACAGATATCCCTACAGAAGATGAAGCAGAGATATGTATTTCCAATTACAATTCAGTAGGTCAAATGGTGGGTCAGCTGCTCAGTCCCCTCAAAGACAGGCAGGATGAATGGAGCTGTAAAAACTTTGAGTGATGCTTTTCCCTTCAGAGATATTTTATCTGGCACGGCTGTGCTTCCCATTGCTCCTGCCACAATGGTAGCCACATAGAGTTAACCTGATTCCATTTTTTTTTTTCAGTTATGCTTCAGTTTCTCAATTGCAACAGTCATAATGCATCCGTTCATCATTCATTCCCCTTGGTTATTAATCTGAAGTATGAATCCGTTTATATTCAGGGAAACTTTCTTTAAAACCCTGGGGATCATAGTTCTCAGTACAGTCCCCCTTCTATAGATTTTGCAGATTCTGCCATAAGTGTCCAAGGTCACTGGGAAAGGGAGGGTGAGAGACAGACAATGCTAATTCTGCTGACGTTGAAGTGTTATGTTGGAATTGACCTGGAAAAAAATTCCCTGAAGAGCAGTAGGGTGTCAGTGTGAACTCCAAAAGAAAGAAAACAGTGAAATTATTGAACTGTGCCAAGTGCCATCTTTTTCATCTCCTCTAACTGTTAAAAGACCAAGTAGTGTCCATGGAGCAAGAACGTCTTAACTCCTCTCACTAGACGTTCCTCATCAGAAGAAAGATTATTCTGGTAGTAGTCTAACAAACCTAATGTTTACTAAAAAAGCATATATACAAAATGTATAGAATCTGTAATAAGCAGATCACACTCTTTCTAAAAGACTTTTGAAGTCCCTGCCCTCCACAGTTGTCCTGTGGTGTCAACTGGCAGTGCCAGCATGTGTTTGGAAGGAGGCTGATGTTATAATACAGCACATCACACATGCTGAGGTTTGACTGTTGGAGGACCTATGAAAAGAAAATCCACAGCAGTGGAAATAAATGTTCTTTTTCTCCTTTCATCTACCTCCCCCTTTTCACTGTTTTTCTTCCCTTCCTTATTGGCCTAATTATTTTTCACTGGTTTCCTTAGGCTTTCCCTGAACTTGTAGGCATATGGGTTTCCAGCTGTAATTTTATGCTGGATATTATGTTATAATCCATCATATAATCTGTGATTATGTCACATGAAAACTCAGCTTCATGGGGATGGTGCTGCCTTACATTACAGAGTTTGCCAGAATTCTGACACTCAGAATTTTCTCCCAGTAAAACGACAAGGCCTTGCAAGAGCAAGAAGAGAAGGGAGACCTTTGATCCAAGCTGTTTTTTTCTGGTTTCTGTTAGGTCTTAGCATTTAAGTATAAGGTAAGTGTACCTGCCTTGCCCTCCTTCAGGAAACAGGCCTCAACCTGGTGAACTGCATCAGCAACTCTGACCAGCAAGAATATATTCCCCTTGGGTTAACATTTATGTGGACACTGCCTTATAGTCCTTGTACAGGTACAATAAAACAAGTTTTATGTCTGATTCCCATTCTGCATTTCCAAAGAAGGTGTGATGCTGGCATCATAAAAGCTGGAGCAATTTATACATGGCAGCAGGAGCCTGTGATTGAATTACAGGGTTACTATTTAGCCATGAAACTCTATATTGTTATTGGCCATGTGTGTTAAGAGAATATCAGTAGTTAGCCCTCAGGGGCTATAATTTATAATTTACTTTGCAGGTGGGAAAAGTTTATAGTTCAAGAAACTCTGTGTGTGTGAAATCACGTTTGTGCCATTGTGTAGGGAGGAGGCAGAAAGAGACAAACAAGGAATATTTTAGTTTAATGGAGAAATCTGTGGATTATATAAACATGAGGTAGAATGCTCCTCTTTTTTGCTTTTGTGTTTGCACATTGCACTGTTGTCTGTGTAGTTCTGGAGCTGTCATAGCATTATGCACGTTTGCAGAATAGTTCTTCATCTGTAGTAAAGCAGTTTCATGCTTGAAAAGATGCAGAAAGGCTTCCTATAAATTTTTCACTCAGCGTTATTAAAATATACATGGAGCTCAAAAAATATACAGTGCACTAAAGAACATGTGATGAATGCCATATAAAAAGTTTTGTGTGGTAACACAGTTATTACATTTTCGGTACCAGCTAAGTGAAAGTGAATTAAGTGTGTTGCACACAACTGCCATGTTTAATGATAAAAATTAAAATCAGATTATAGATTAAATTAAATTATTAACACCATTGATGCTGTCGCACATTCATTTTAAACAAAAATATAATTACTGTGCTGCTACTTGATTACAGTTGATTTGGGCTTTCACAGGCAATATTGCAAAAACTCTTCTACATTTTAAGAAGGTAAGAATTGCCATGGCAGATCAAACTGGTTGTTCATTTAAGGCTGTATCTATCAGACACCTGCAAGTACCATATATATTGGTGATGGGTAGAAAAAAAAAACACCACAAGAAGCATGTACCCCGGATAATTAACTTTATTCTATCCATTGTAATTGTGGGTTTTTCTCTCAATGTCTGGTCCTTTATTTGAATTCTGCTGAAATTGTGGACTTCGATTTTGTGTAGAGCGTTCATGTAGCCAATGATTCACTGTAGTGATGACTTCCATGTGTTGCCTTTGTAAGTCACAATGAGACTAATGAGAGGTTCACAATGTTTTATTGGGGAAGTGTTTTTTTTCTTAAATTAAAGGATTTTATGAATTTTATGTGCATACTTATCCAGACAGAATGCACATGCAAAGGTAACATATTCTAGGCAGCTAGATAAGCATTTAATTTATTTATGTGAGCAGAACACTTCATCATGGGGAGGAATCAACAAGTAGTTTGTGATAAGATGAACAGTTTCCACTAAGTTGTAGTGGACTATTGCCCAGCTGAAATTCCATTAAATGATTAAAACATGCTTATGTGTGTGCCTTGCAGAATCCACAGTATTAAAATAAGGCAGAAGGTTCAGTGATACACTGAAAGGCAAGGGTTACAGTGTCATTTCAAACAGTAAATTATTCATGAGGATCAATTAGGCAATTTGTACTGTTCTTTGGAAATGCAAAGCTGCATGGAAGTACCAAGTCACAGTATTAGGCCATGAATTTTAGCTTTCTGAGGTCTAGAAATTTGTATTCTTTCCTTTGTATGACATGATTTTCTATTATGTACCTCATTTTATTAGTCTGTTTTCACAAATACATAGCCAGTGTTTGCTGTAATCTCTACAAGACAACACTGACAAGAAATAATAATACTTAAGTGACTTCTTGCTGTATGTTATAAACAACCAAATCTTTATTTTGCATGCATTGCTGAGCTCTGCTCTTCCTCAGGAGCCAACATTTGCTGCAGGTGAAGTGGCAGTGAATAGTCAGGTCGAGATAACTGTGTATTTGTTGTAGGAATTGCAATGCTGTGTGCAATGCTTTTAATACAGTACAGTTTGGCATGACCCTTAATGTGAGCCAGTGCCAGCAAAGCAGAACCCCCCCAAACAGTGTATGAATTTTAGATGGGACACCGTTGTGGGTTAGGCTGCACAAATACACTATTTGTTCTTTTTTCCTGTGTGTTGTCTTTTCAGAGTGGTGGTTGTGGAGGAGTTCAGCATCTTCCACAGAGCCAAGCTGGAGCAAATCATCCCCTAAGATCCATGAAATGCAATCATTGTCCTGAGGGCTTAACTAATATGGTCATAAAACCCATTGATATAACACCTCCATGCAGGGACTAAGTTGGGAATGTCTCAAGAGTATGACCTAGCCCACAGATTTGTTGACAGAAATGTTAGAAACTGAGCCAACCTCCCTTACTTAGGAAGATCATATTTTTAGCCCGTTGCTGTCCCAGATCACCCCTGCACTTATGAAATGACAGCAGATGGCTCCTTGTGTTTGCACAGCTGCCAGCACCAGTGCTAAGAACAATGCTGCTCTTGGCTTTTGTACTCCCTTCTGTGTGACACTCCCAGAAAGGTGTGGAGGTTGCTCTGTGGGTTTGTGCTCTCCTGGGGAACATCCCTTGGGGACATAATTTGTGAAAGATTCCCAGTAGATTTTCTCCCTTTCATGCCCCTGTGCCCAGGCACCAAGGCACCCCCATCTGCAGCTCTGCTTGGTATTTTTGGCTTGTTGTTGCCTGGCTGCTTTTTGTTCACACACAACCTTCTGATTGCTTTTTTGCAATGTTTTGATCGTAGCCTCTTTAGAGACCTCAGGATATATTAGATGCTGCTGAGATGGTTAAAGGGGTCGACAACAGTGAACAGGCTTATAATTGAAATTGGTGGTTTAACTGTGTCACTGTACTCCATGTAATATGTAGGCCTGGTTTATTATTTGCCACTGCAAAACAGAAAATACAAGCTGGCAGGTCCTTACAAGTTTTGGGGTTTGATGTTGAATGAGAGAACAGTTTCATTTAAAATGTCTGTGTGTGAGGATCTGTGCCTATACTGCAGCTGAAAGCTTTGGCATGAGTTTGGCTTGCATTAACCTAGAACAGCTTCATGGAATTTGCTAGGATCTTCTTTGATCTGTAATACTGAGGTTTGATTATCATGTGATTTCTTTTCTTTCCACTGGCACTAACTGGACTGTTTTCATATATTTACTAACCTTGCATATTTTCCTCTTCTCCCTCTCCTTTGCACAAAAAAGAAAGTAATTCTGTTTGCTCTGAAATTCCCAGACTACTCATCAATTTATGTATCATTTCCAATACTTAAAAAATAGAATTTCATAAAAATCAACAAGAAATATTTCTGTCCCTCTATGAAAAGAGCATTACTAGTTCTAGTGAGGGATATTGAATGTTCAGGGGAAACTCCAGTGTCTGGCTTAAGAGTAAACTAAAGCCTCTAAGCAGGCTTTTATGACTTTCTATAAATGAAAACATGTGGGGAGAATGGGTTTTATCATCCACTTTCCTTTTTTTTTCTTTTTGTTCCTCTTTATTTCCTGCTTCTCAGTTGACTACATTTTCTCTCCAGTGAGCAGGGGACTGGAGTCTTGTTTTGCACAAGTCCAGCTCCAATTTCACTCAGTACTGTAAGCTGAGCCTCCCCAGACTTGCTAATTGGACCCTTTCAAAAGAGGCATGTTTTCTTTCCCTAAAAAGCAATCCTGCTAGTCCCAATGTACAGAAAGCCTCCAAAAATGAAGTTAAACCCTTTGCCGTCACACAGAGCAGTTTCATTTTGATTATTCAATAGGGTTAAAATGAATGCACCATTATTTTAAAAAATTGTGCACTAGAGCTGTAATCCAGCTGTTCTGATAAATGAAAATGCTCTGGACAGATCAAATGTGCAGCAAAAGCCAGAGCCTACCTTTTGCTAGAGCATTGCTGGAAGGTTGTCTTGCTGTTATTTCACTTTTTCACAGGCTCCAGGCCTCATACGTGTATTTTATTTTTCAGCATTTACTGTCTTTAAATAGAAACATATAATTAATAAGCAACAGCCTATGTACAGAAACTAATGAAATGGAGATGGCATAGCTAGCAAGCTAAAAGTGAGGTTATTTTCGTTAGAAGTGCACATCCTTTAGTGCAGCTACAGCATCTATTGATAAGAGGAAAGTGTGACACAGAAAAACAAAAATAGAATGAAGAGGAGGTTTAAGACAAAAGAACTCTGGTTGACAGAATTCCAATTGCCAGTATTTAAAAGAGAATGGCACATAGATTCTTTGGAGAGCATGTGCTGTAAGCCCCATTAAAGAAGGAGTTGGTTTACAGAGCTGTTCAATATTCTGAGTTCTGGAGAAGATCCTTTAATAGATGTGTAGCACTTTTCATCCAAAGATCTCCAAGCACTGTGCAGAGGGATGAACGAGGACTCAGAGTAGTATTAATATTTACTCCCTCAGCTGAGAAGGATTCTGTGATGCTTTAGTCATCAAGAACATCCTACATCTATATTTAGACAAAGGCTTGATTTTCAAAATTGCTGAATACCCAGTATTTTTCAGGCAGGAGTGATTTAGGAGTAGAAATACTTAATTTTTAAAATCTTGGACAATGCTTTATAAAGTCACATATTACAGAGCTATCAGCAGTAAATTGGCAGTTCAGGTTGCATTGAGATTTTTACACCAAGCAAGACTTGCACTTTAATTATTGAATTTACTCTCCAGAATGGTTCTGTTCAAATGAAAATTGAGTTTCCTAGGAAATTTTTTTAATAAAACTTCTGCAAACTTTTGCAGAATAAATACTTATTTAAAACAGTATTTGAAATACTGTCCTGCTTCATCACCTTCTTTATTTCCTGATCTTTAGCGATAGCAGTCTCCACTGCAGCTATCTATGACTTTGCTGTGTCCAGAATTGTAGATTTGTAATCTGCATTGGAGCAATACTAAAAGATCACTCTGAAATCTCAGCTGATGTAGAATCCTACTGTCTTGCTAAAGGAAATTATCTTTGTTCTTTTTAGATCTAATAGGCTTTCAGTTTGTTTCTGGGTACACTTAATCTGTACAGTGGCTGGAATGGTGTTGATCCAACACAGCCTCGAGAACATCTCTCTTTAAGTCATATCTACTCAATTGAAACAACCTTAGAAGCAAAAAGGTGTTTTTGCTTATCAGGAATCAGAGACTAGACCACTGAGGGGTAATTCATTTATTTCCTTGGTCCATCAGAGCATAAGTGCATTAAGCTTCACAGCATCCAGTGAACCCCTGCATTTTCCCAGGGGCTGGCTAAAAGGCACTGCAGTGGATTCCGTGGATTTGACTGGAGAGGCTCTGTTTTCAGTTTGTATAAAACACGTGCACTTCCAAACTACTGCAGATTACCGGGGAGTTAATCAGTAAATCTACTAAGAAATCAGCACAAACTTTCTTGTCAGATGAAGAACTGAGATCCCTTAAGTTGTTATGGAAATTCACACCATCCTTCCAATTTCATGACAATAATTGCAAGGCAGTTTTCCATTGTGCGGGGGAGATTGCAGGGCCGTACCTGGAGTAAGTGATTCCACAAAGCCTGAGCGAGAAACACGTATCACATAATGAACATGGAAAGCAGTTAAAATCAAACATGATGAGTTTGTTCATTTATTTTTTTCCTTAATCATTTTACAACTATGTTCTCTGGCATGAAGGCAGTTTGGCAGAAATTACACTACTGGAGGGGAAATGGAAAGCAGTAATCTACAGGATTCTAGATGACAGTCCTGGGCAGTGAAAAGCACACAAATGCTAATTACATAGAGAGCAGGCACAACTGCTGATCAGGATTTATTAGGGCCTATTTTGTGGACAAATGAATATTGGTGTGCCTGGAACTGTGCACACATGAGTACTCTCAGGGTCGTGGTATTTCTGGAATCGTGCTGATCAGTTGCACTTCCAGAACTGAATGGACTTCTGCCCCATATCCAGGGTTCTTTGTCTCTTTGTGGCCTCATGTTTTCTGTCTAGAACTGTCACTTGTAGTGTTGTGATGCCTTATCTTACTTCCAGAGTGTTTGAAAAGCAGTGATTGACATATTTACAGCCAAAATTATAAGACACACATGGAACAAAAGAGCAAAAGAAACCACAGGAGTGTGTTCATAAGGATTTCTATAATATATTCTAAATGTTCCTAGTTAAACTGGTCAAGTCAATCCAACATGATTTGCCACTCTGAATGCTTATGAAACATTTGTAGTCATTCCACATTTCCTGACTTGATGGCAGTTTCTGGTAAAGCATGAATTAACCAAGCACATGTCAGCACTGATAGTAATGGGAGTTTGTCAGCTTAAAAATGTGCAAATCTTCCTCTTCTCAACTCCTTTAACAGATAGACTTCCACGACATTATTTGTTCTCCACTAACTGAAACATTGCCACATTTGTTTTCAAAATGTGTAAAGTGGAAATTGCTGTCAGGCTAAAAATTTATATTACAAAACCTCTGCCTCAAGCAAATTTTTGTAGTTAAGTTAAGCAAGACTTATAACTTTAACACTGATAGACTTTTTATTACAGCCACACCAATGTGAGAATCCCTGGTAGAAGTTTTTTTGAGATACTGCTGCAGCTGGAAGATTTGCTTCTGTCCAGTTTAGTTGTTAACAGCTGATCAGCTGTACTGCAAACACCAGTGGTTCCTGTAATCTGTCTCTTGGCTGCGCCCAACCCAGCCATCGATCTCACCAGCGATAGTTCTCTATTTGAAATAGAGCTGAAACCCATCTCACAGTGCTTTCAAACATTTACATTGCTTGGGAGAATTAAGAGATGGCAAACATAGACTCTTTCTTCCTTAATTAATCTTTATCAGAGAACTTTTGAAGACCCTCACAGGCAAATTTGCAGAGGTGCCAGGCAAGAACAGCTGACTTAGACAGACCTTTGCTTCCTAGAAGCCTATTTAATCCAAATTTTAACCATAGTGTTCATGTGTCTCTAGCTGAAGTTTTCCCGTGTTGTTAGTGTTGGTGAAAGAGAGAGGTAGTACTCCATAGCTTCACCAGGAAAATAGCTCCATTCTGTAGTAGTGGGAAGTGTGGAAAACCCTCACACTTCGAATCACCATCCCTTGTTCTCACTGACATTTGCAAGAGCAAGGACATTACAATACTGGTGTACTTACATTTAAGATTTGGGTTACTATACTTAGCACTTCTTTCAGATTATTGCAGTTAAATATTGAAAATCTCTGAAGTCTGTTTGTAAGGTATCTTAGTGGTGTTTTGTTTGGTTGTTTGTTTTTTTTTAAAGTTGACATAGGGCAGAACTCTCCATATCTGCTTTCAGTGTAGCTCAAAGTTCAAAACTGTTGATTTCCTTTTTCAGTTTATTTGTGCAGAGAAAGCAGAACAAAATACATCAGCTGTAAAATACCAGCTGTGAATGGATGATGCTTTTAATGAGTGAGTGGTTCAGATTCTCTGCTCCTCTTTCTGTCCCCCAAACCTGCTTTTGTGAACCAATTTAAATTTGAGTGTTTTACAACAGTACAGGTCATCTTTGGTTAGTCAGATTTACAGGAAGGAAGTCAAATAGTGTGAGGAGCATATTGTGCACAAATGAGCAGCATAAAGATGTCCAGTGAACGGGACTTTGGTATGTACAGCTCACATAATTTGTTTCTTAACTAAGCATTGAAAAACAAGTCTGAATTTTAGGTTGAACACATGAAGCTGACCTCAAGTGCTTCTTTATATCCACATCAGTCGCACAGTTGCTCCTTTCTCTCCCAGTGCCTCAGCCACCCATATTAGCACTCTTTTACTGCAGTCATTGATAGTGTTGTTAGTTGTACACAGTGATTTACAAGAAGTTGACTAACACATACAAAAGTAAATCCTTGCTCCAGGGGATTTGCAGATTAAAGGCTTGAGCAGTGCCCATATTCTGAGTTTATAAGAACCAGAACATAGAATAAGCACTATATACGACCAGAATTCTTAGAGAGTCACATGTTCTGTGGGATTTCCATGGCTGGAATCAGTTCCTCAGATTCTTCACTACATCCCTTATCAGTCGCCTTCCCTCTGCATGGCATTTTTGTCGTGCCCTCCATTCGCACGTAGCTTTCACAGCTTTATTATCCTGTGCACAGAGCCTTCTGCAGAACTTGGCCAGCTCCGTCTTCTTACTGGGGATCCTGGCTGAGAAGAATAATGATAATGAGATGAGAATATAGATATCACTTTGCTTTGAGTGACTGCATGGTGACCATTTCTGCCAAGAGCTGATATTGAGCACAGCTCTTGGTCTTTGCAGAGCAGGCTCAGTGATGGCTGACATAGTGAGATCGCTGCCAACCGCAAATTTTGTGAACTAAAACAATGATTATGTTACAATGGGCTGCAATTCTAATTGCAGCTAAATGCGTGTTTTCTGAGCCCTCCTTCTGCTCTGTCCTCGTCTCTAATTCTTAAAGCAGCGCTTCATGTACTGTTGATCCCTCTGAACTGTGCTGAGGGAGCAGCTGCCTATTGATGCGTTTAACTTCTTTGAATGAGTGATGCTTTATAATGAGAGAACAATCTAGGCTACCTTTAATCTCCTTTTGATATTCAGTGTGTGAATTAGAGCATAGGGCATCATGGTCTATATGAAATGGAATATGGTAACCCACTTCATCACATTTGGGAGGGAAGAGCCAAGTGGTGGGATTAGAATGGCTGCATCCCAGAGGCAGGCTCAAACTGCCGTGGTATTGTGCTCTCTGTCACTGATATGTGGTGTCTGGGTAGTGATTTTCATAATAGGCTAATCTTGGTGGAGAGGAAAGCAGAAGAATACATTCTAAATTGGAATAGGAAGTTATTCACACAGAGCAATTAGCTTTTTATTCTCCAACCTATAATACAGAACAACAGAATTTTAGCTTTACCAAAGCCTAAATGCAGTGGCCTGGGAGAGAAAAGGGGCCAACCAACAAGAGAAACACAAGGTCATGAGGAAATACTAAAAGTGAACCAGTTCTCAGTGCATCTTCTGAAACTAATATTCATTTTTTTTCCCAGTTGCTTTCAAAAGCTAGGGATCAAATGCTAGTTGGTTTGTTTTCCCTCATAAGGCTGCACTCTTTCCTTGAGGGAGTGCCCTGCACACATGTAGCTGAGAACTGGCATCCTTCACTCACCTTGTGTTCCACACTTCCCTCCTAGCATGGTATGGACCATGTTCTCTGTTGCTGGGTATATGAGGAAAAGTGGTGTTGAATGTTGCATCTTCTGTGCTTCTAATGTAACATGAGAGCAAGAGCCACTAAAAGCACCCGTCTCCGTTCGTTATTATTTTTTTTTGGAGCTTGCTAATTAAATCATTAAAATTTTATCATCACTTAACCATGGATAAAGCCTTTTGAAACATTTAATTAGTATGCTGCAAGAGATCCGTGTGAAACCAAAAGCATTTCTATGGTGTGAATGACTAAGAAAGATAGATTGAGAAAAGGAATATATGAGAATGCATTTCCCTGCAACAAAGCTGCCCATGTTCCAAACAGGCTGTAGATAAAATTATACTGTTGTCAGTAGGTGCAGTTCCAAGTGAGACGGTGGCACTCACAGGAAAATGCCAATAGCTAACTCATGGATTTAAGTACAACGACATTAGAAATACGTTTTGCATTACAATGTGTTGTGGTTTTCCTTTAGCAGAATGGGCTTGTTGTCCAAGCTCGTTTTAGGAGTGCCTAAGCTAAAGAAAGGAAATCTGATTTCGGTCATAACATTTTACTACCCTGTACAATAATTTTACCATCCATATCGTGTCTGTTCTGCATTCCTTCACCTGTTTTATAAGGAAAAAAAGCCTGGCAGTACAGCTAGGCGGAAGGGAAGAACTCCAGTCTTTCAAAAACATTTTCAAGAGACTGAAAAGCCGGAACAGCCATTACTAAGGGCAGTGATGGGGTAGTGTCTGACACAGGGATCAAACCCCGGGCTTGAAACTGGAGTTCAAATCTGAGTATCATAAATCTCCAGTGAATATCACCAGTTGTGTGTGGGAACTGCTGTCTTACACAGGAGAAACATGGGAAATAGTCCCTAAGCAAGCATATATGATATTGTAGGAACTTTAGGGAGACACTGGATGGCAATTTCCAGTTCTGTTCTGAGTGTTGCTAGTCCAACTGTTTAAGACGTTTTTTAAGCAAGGAGGAAAGATCAAGAAAGGCTAGTTAGTCTGTACCTGCTTTTCCATCTCCTCTCAAAGGGGAGTATTTTTTTATTTTCTTTTTTAACTGCACCTCTGTTCTTTCCATAAATAAATTTCTCTCTGGCTGTTTTGCTGACAGACTGGCCTCCTCCAGGCATTTCTCATGTGTCAGAAAAGTTGCAAGAGTTGTGCAGGAAACAACATTAAATTAGAATGAAGAAGAAAAACATTTCTAGTTTTGCTCTTTTTCCCTATCTAACCTAAGCACCACCTTTACTGAAGTCTCCTAAGGTCTGCAAATATCAAAACGTCTTGCAAAACATCACTGCTGTTATTGTGTGAGGTTACAGGAGTGCTGTAATAGGGATGTGAGCCTGGCAGCTCGAACAATGCATAGTGATGCAGTTCTCTATTTAGAAATGGCAAAGACAGCTATTAACCTATTCTGTTTGTTACAGGATAATAGTGCCAAGTAATCCCTTGATTTTGGTTAAGCAACATGAGAGTTTAATGCTGCCCTGGAAGACAGAATCAGTGGATTCATTTAAAGGAAACTGCAAAATACATTTTGCCTACATCTTTGTTTTCAAAATTCTGTACTCAGAATTATGGTTCTGCAGTTTGGACCAAAATTTAAATTTACCAGTGAAAAAGAGGAATCTTACTCAGTTTTATTTGATCTGTGGTTTTCAGTCCTCAGTAGAACTGATTCCCTTCAGTAGAACTTGATTAGTCCTGAATTCTCTGCATCTTGGTTAAGCAGTGAAGCTGCAACTCTGACCTAGAAATACTATCTTGTCTGAAGCAAAAAAATGCCTACCTTTGTGGTGTTTTCCATATGATGTTAGAGAATAGTTTCCAAACAGATTCATTGTTCTTTCCACTGATCTTGGAGGTAAATCATACGTGTGCTAATGCAAACCAGGTAACACTGAACTTCTCCTGTCATTCAGTCTTTCCTTTCTGAAGCTCAGTGGAACGAATGTGAGACAGCTTGCCTTGGATTTTAAAAACCTTTTCCTGTGACAGGAATATGCTTTTTCTCAATGTAGGGCAGCTTTTCCATCTCTGACCCAGTACAGGCTGTCAGGTTTGGGACCACAGCCATCTTTAGGCACAGGGAGCTGTGGCATCAGCTCTGCTCCCACTCTGCCCTGGTGTGGCACAGCCAGGCTGGCTCCGTTCTCCTGGAAGGGCCGACAGGGCGAGAGCCTGGGAACCACAGAAACATCACCACCCCCAGCATGTCTGAGTGCCTCTGGATCACAGCTGGCTCATCATGTAGCCAGACAAGAACAAAGGATGCTCAGCACACAATTGTCTGCAGTTTAGACACGTCCTATATTTTCCCTCTCCATGTATAGAATTAGCTAACGATCCCAGTCAGTGTGTGGGACTGAACCGTAACTGTACCAGTCAGAATTGTGAAGAGTGCACTCTGTTCCCATCAGCCTGGAGAAGAAAGGTGGGACCCTATCTCCAGAAATTCCAGAAAAACTCAGCAGTATCCAAAATCTTCTTTATGATGGTTATATTTTGTTTCTGCCACAAACTTATACACATCTGCTCTTCACAAACAGAACTTCTTAGTGTGAGGTAAGTTTACCTACCCTGCAACAGGCTGCTTGAAAACCCAAACTCAGAAATACCTAGATGGTATTTCCATAAGGTCTTTCTGTATTCCTCCTCCCACAAAATCCTTTGTTCCAAATAAAGGAGATTGAAATGATTAAAAAAAAAGTCAAACAAGAAAATCCATTTGCAGTTCCCCTAAGGTTTACACTGCTTGTGAATTCTGTCATTGGTGTATTTATTCATATTGGGGTCAAAGGCTCACAATAGAGCAGCCAAATATCAGCTCAACACAGCTGCAGACTCCAGCACATGATCATTAATAAATTGCTGATCAAATTCTACCCAGAGTTACATTTTTGCAATTGTATTGATGTAAATAGAGTTGTCTGGAAGTACTAAGGACAGAATATGACCCCTCAAATCTCTCAGGATGTTGAGACAGTTACCCTTTGATGACATCATTTTCCCTAAATGTACCATGGAAGTATCATAGAATCATGAAATCATGAAGTGGTTTGGGTTGGAAGGGACCTTAAAGCTCATCTCATTCCAGGTGCAGGGACACCTTCCCCTATCCCAGGTTGCTCCAAGCTCCATCCAACCTGGCCTTGGACACTTCCAGGGATCCAGGGGCAGCCACAGCTTCTCTGGGCAACCTGTGCCAGGCCCTCACCACCCTCACAGGGAAGTATTTCTTCCATATATCTAATCTAAATCTGCTTTCAGTTTGAATCCACTCGCCCCTGTCCTTTCAGTCCGTGCTTTTATAGTCTGTCTCCATCTCTCTTTAGGCTCCCTTCAGGTACTGGAAAGCTACAATTAGGGCACCCTGAAGCCATGAGTAAAACACGACACTATTATATGTTATGGCACACAGATGAAAATACTATGTTCATATCTGTTTTATGTTGTAGTTTACTTTACTGGAATCACATCAAGAGAACTGGCTGCCCTTTCCCTTGTTTTCCTTCACCACAGTAAACTCTCAGGATGCATCAGGTTCTTATTTCTGAAAGAGGAGCTTCCAGCTGACATCACCTCCGTGAAGAGAACTATTCTCTTTCCTTTAATGATCATCCAGTAACAGCTTAACATGCACGGCTGTGCTCAGGTTTCGTACCAGGGCTCTCCTGAAAGCAGCGCTGAGAGTCACCCCCAGATTTCAGTGCCTGGTTTATACTGGCCTGGGCTCCTGGAGACGCTGTCCCCAAAGAGCAGCTAGAGCAGGGCTGGCCAGGCTGGCTGCAGTGTCCTGGGAGCACTCTGGATCCCAGGCTGTTCTCAGGACGAGCTGCCAAGTATTTGTCCTGCTCTCCAGGCACCATCTGCTATTGATGAGCAAGGAACTGTCCTTCCTGAGCAGTCACCAGCATCCTGCAGCTGAGGGAGCCCCGCTCGCCTGCTCTGTCTGTACCACAAAGCTGCTGTGGGAAGGATGACTTAAATAGAGGACTAGGAACTTTAAATGCCAGCAAATTGCTGCTTTCTTGGAAGAATTTCTAACATGACTACACATTTTATTGTATTCAGAAATCTCAGCAGGCTTTCCTCTGAACTGACAACAATGTTTGGACGAGGAATGGGGCTTTTGCTCTTTGCAAACAGTGGCTGCTGACAGAGCAGTGTAGGTGCCATGGGATGTGCACCCAGGCAGCCTCATGATGAATATGAGAAATGGTTTGCAATTTTCCTTCTCTTTTTCTCTTGGAAAGAAACTATCCAGCTATCAAACTAAGATGCTCAAGTGTCCCCCATCCGGAAGAACAGTCTTGAAAGGATCAGCAGGCTCAACAAGCACATGAAGCAGGATTCATCCTAAAGTGCTGAGATCCTATTTTTGGAAATGTTTTTTGAGCTTACAGATCACGTTGGGATGAATGATACTTACATGAGTGATGTCAAAGTTTACAGCAGCATTCTATAATTGCAAATTCTTTTCCACTGAGCTAAAACTGGATTATTCAGATAACAAGATTCTTTCCCTTAAAGATCTTTGGAGCATGATAGGCATGGAGGGAAATCTACTATTTGTTGTTGATGGGAAGAACTTGGGCCGTTCCCTTACCTTGGCAGATATGTCAAATTTGAATTATTCACCTGGTTTAGTGACTTATTTTGCCTCCATCACTGCGCAATTACTATTTCTTTTTGCATGCTGAAAACCCAGTCGGTGAGTGTTTGCACTCTGCTTTGCATCAGCCCAACTTTGTGACTCTGATAAGGAATCCGATTCCAGCCTCTCCAGCAGTTTTATCTATCTGCAGGTTTTGCAGTCCCCCCTCTCATCCCAGTGTGGCAGGAGGGCTTGCTAACAACTCCCTGCCTAGCTGAACAAAACAAAACAAAATTACACCTTGTGCAGGGCCAATACGTATCTTTAGATCTTCTGTTTATTTAATTTTTTTCATTTCTTATTCAGAATGAGGATTTTGCTGGTGAATTATTTATATGACAAGAGGAAATGAGAGGGGGAGTGGTGTGAAAAATTTCCATAAAAACCTTATGTAGTTTTCAGTAGCATTCAGTGAAAGCGTTGGGGGTTTTTGTTTTCTTTGCAAGTTTCATTTATATTTCGTCACTAGAGAAAGCTGCCACTGATTTAATTTAAATATTTATACAGAATTACAGTCTTAAGCTATACGCACACATTAAGAGAGTCATACATGAAGGAAGTTTATCTCCAAATAAAGTGGGAAAGGCTGTGTCTACAAAAATCAAGTGATTCCTTCTTTGCTAACCACTGACACCTGCAATGGAGATAACTTTCCACCAAAACTAAATCATTTGGTCAGTGTTGGTTGTAGGGAGATGAAATAAAGGCATCTTCCATATACAAATTGCACAACACAGCAAATAAGGAAAGGAATGGGATCAGAAGGATGTCTTGTAGGAAATACTAGAATTCCATGAGCAACAGCCATTCCCAGCCTTAATGTAGCCAGCCACAGAGCAGCCTCGGTTGTGATAAGCACTGTGTATGAACCAGACCTTTTCTAAACTTCACTTCTTCAGAAATGTCTTGGCCATGAGTGCCTGTATTCTTCTTGGCTGTTTTCTGTCTTTATTTTCCTTTTGTTGCATCACTAGCAATCCTGAGATGACAAATTGCGAGATAACATCCTCTCTGTTTGGCAGCCTGTCAGAGAAATGAGATCTGAAATGAAAAGAACCTTCCAGCTCTGGGTGGGCAGGGTGAGCTGGCTCTGTGTGGAATTGTCCAAGCATGAATATAGAGAACTGAGGAAAAGAGAGGTAAAACCCCCAACTACTTAGTTCTGCCATTTACTCTCACTCAGCTCCTCCTTGCCTCATCTCCCTACTCCTTTTGGCTTTAGCAGCGTGCAGAGTGTTCAACCAGCTCCAGCATTATGGCAAAAGAAATCAGGACTTTATAGGAACAGAGAAAGAAATATTTTCTGTTGCACATCTTTCTGTCTCTTACCATGGTAGCAAATGGAGAATTTGGCAGTGAAACTGAAAAAGTACACTTTGGTTGAAAAATGTCTTCAGCCCTGATCTTGGAAAGACAGAAAAGCCTGTAGGACCATCTCCCCTGTTCACAAAGCTTTTTGCTTTGATGAACAAGTTCGGTTCTGTACAGCACAGACAATTCCCAGAAGGCTTATGGAATGGAGCTTAAAGCCCATGGAATAGAGGTGCTTCCGTCACAATGGAAGGATTAGTCTCATGTTTGCTTGAGCATTTGGTGGGAGGTTGCCTCAGGAATAGCATGCTTGGACTAAAGGATATAAATGCATCCTAAAATCCCCATTTTGATGGTTTCTTACATGCATTCCTTTAGCTGCCCTTTCCACTGGAGTTTGAAATCTCCACATGGCTGGCACATCTTACCAGCTGCTAACAGGCAGCTGTAAGCAAATTATAAACAAATCAGGTGACAGTTGCACTGTCCCTGTGTATTGCAGGGTTTCTAAATACCCCACTATGTAAGATACCTTTTTTTTTTTTAGGCTCAAGCAATCTGAAACCTCTTCTCCAATTGTAAGGACAGAATCTCTTTCCAGAACTATAATAAATTTGCTGGGATTTGTTGTGCTTAACTATGGCTGAAGTTCCATTGCACCTTGGGTCGTGGGGTCTGTTAGGAGCCCACCACAGGCACAAGCATTTCCTCATTGCTCTGCCTGTGCAACTGATGCAGTTAGGACACTGGTTCAGTAATTACTCCTCCTAAGGCAGCACAGTTATGTATCACAGAGATATTCTGTATTGCTACAGCTCCATAAAACTGATATAATTGTTCTTTACTACTGTTAACATTAGATAAAGAGAAAGCAATCTTGTGGTGTGGCTGAATTTATCAGAATCAAAAGGCTCATATGGTTCATCCTGCCTAAAGCAAGCAAGGTGGTGAAGTAGAGCTTGGAAAGGAAAGGCACAGAATTCAGGCATATTTGGAAAGAAATGGAGAGTTATTATAAGTGATTTCAAAATAAATAATGTAAACACTGTCTTGGCATACAGTTTTGTATCTGACAATATTTAGGTTTAGGTTTTACATTATTAGTTAATGATAATGAAAAGGAAGCATTGAGTACATATGAAAATAATTTGAATGTCAAGGAGTATTTTCCATTCCCTGTTCATCTGCTGGCAGACTGTGTTTATAATAAATCATTAATCCCATGCAAATGTAAGCATTTTCTGAATCTTCTTTTCAAGCAGTAGAAAACAGGGACTGACAGTAAGCAATGTAAACATAAATCCCGAGCCTCCTTCCTGGTGTTCAGTTTCTGAGTATATAACCAAATCAGTAACTCATTTCCTTTATCTATACCCTCTGCCCCACGTTTGTAATGCTTTCTTTTGTAAATGATTATGAAGTAGCTATGCTTCCCAATAGTAAATGTTACATAAATTAATTGCATCTGTATTTCTTTTTTATTCCTTAACAGTATTTTTAGGTGGGTAGTATTTTTAAGGACTTTGCTTGACAACTTCATTAATGTGTGCTACTATGGTATTTATTTTAAAATGGAATTATATTCTCTTTGTATGTATCACCATTGCAAATGTTATTCCACAACTCCTCTATGTAATTTTTTTTCCCTGATACTTCTTAAGGCAAACACTTCTCTTGACTACAGACTGCATTTTAAGGAGATGATATCAGCTAAATTAGGCTTGCCCTCTGTAAGTACTTCAACAGATAAATAACACATTCATTTAGCAGGCTGAATCCACTGCTGCCACTCACCACAGCTTCACAGGAAATGGTGATCATTTAGCAGTGAGGCTTGGAGGCAGCCAGGCGATGTCCAAGTTTTTGTGCAGCTTGTAGCCTATGAGGTTTTGACCATGAGGTTAAAGCTACGTGGAGTTCTTTAACCTCATGGCCACATTCAAATTCTTGTTAATCTCAGTATTTTGAGGTGCCTTAAAGCAATCATTTCACCCAACCTGCAGAATTGCTGGGGAAATGTGGTGGATAGGTCCTGCAGGAAAACAGTGATGAAGCTCCACCTCAACAAGTGAAGCGATGCTTTCTTTGGATTTTATAGCTGAACTTGTAGGATCGGTGCATTCCTGACTCCGGGGCCATTAGGTGGCACACTTGGGCTGTGGGTTTGGCAGGGCATGAATTCGTGTGTGGAACCCAAAGTACAACTGATTAATCACACATCTTTTAATTTATAGGAGATGAAGCAGGCAGAATGCAATAAAATGACATTTAGGCATGAGACACTGTAAAGATTGTCAGCTGGAAACCACCGAGCTTTCTGGATCTTTGGGTTTAGGGCAGTAGCAAAGGGGTGTCTTCAGGAGCCTTGTATGGATTTCATTACTGATTTAGTAGAATTCCCAAGTTGTTGTTGCTTAATCCCAGACAGCAACTAAGCCCCAGACAGCCACTCACCCACATCTCTGGTGGGATTGGAAGAGTAAAAATGACGACTCGTGGGTTGAGATATAAACAGTTTAATAGGTAAAGCAAAAGCCTCACACAAGCAAAGCAACCCCAGGCATTCCTTCACCTCCATGTGCATCCCCAGCCTCCTCACTGGTGGGCTGCGGTGGGCAGCAGAGAAGACCTTAATTCTGTGTAATTGCAGCACAAATCCCAAAATCAGCCCCATACCAGCTTCCGTGAAAAAAATTAGCTCTCCCCCAGCCCAAACCAGCACACAGGTACTCAATGGACAACTTGGAGTGAAACCAGTGTGAGTTACATAAACATATACTTGTGAAAGTCTCCAAATGCTTAGAAAAGGGCTGTTTATGCTCTTTAAAAAACAAATGGGCCAATAAGAAATTAATTATTTCAATTTTCTCCACTTGGAAAGTATGTTTTTGATATGGCTGTGCTGTAGGAGCTATCTATGATGTAAAACTAGAAAAACTGTAAAAAAATACGTACCTGGGATTATGTAGAATTGTTATACAGGGCTGAGTGTTTCTGAAGGTTGTAGAATTTGAGTCAAGCAATTTGTGAGGTGAAGAAACTGAGTAACTGGCACAGAATAGGGTTTCCAGAGAATGATTTCCAGAGATCCAACTAAATTTAAATTTCTGTTTCCTGCCCTTCCAAGCTTCCTTCAGTTGACTTGACAGGTTTTTTTATTCCGATGGTATGTAGCTGTCATGTGAAGTGCTAATTATAGGTAAATTAAGTGTTGTTATTACTTATTCACCTTAGGCAAGCATATGCATACGGGCAGTTTCTGTAACCCAGCTCCCAGAGAGCTGATGTCAAACTCCAGAGAACTGGTCTGAACCTTGGACAGACACCTGGGATTTCTCAAACGAGGAATTTTTTTATTCTCTAAGCGCTGCAGCACCAATAGGAAGGCAGAGCTCTGGGATGACTTTGCTCGAGCTGGACTTTGTTTCCAGTTTTCATTAATAACAGAATAAGCTGCGGAAATGACATCTGAAGGATCCATTGTGTTGCTGGCTGTTGGCCTGGGGATGACTCCTAATGAAATCAAAGGAAGTGTATGTATTCCTGGAATGTCTACTGGAGCAAATGTCCCCAGAATGAGAAAGAAGCTCAAAAGCTTTAAGTTTGTTTAAAAAGCATGGGGAAGAAGCCTTCCATAATGAGGGAAGTCAGCATGGGCACACATAATTTAAATTTTTTTTTTAATTTTGACCTTATGTCGAATTCACTTTAGCTTTCCTCTGGCTTAATATTAAGCCATATGGCCATGCAGGATCTAGAGCAGTGGGGCTGCACCCAGATGTGCCTTGAAGTGTACTGTATTTTTTAAAAGTAAAATAAATAAATAACTAGCATTAGGCTTAGCATATGAACATGACCAGGACTCTGAGTTTCCATTTTGTCTGGAGAAAGAAGCTGGAGTTACTGTGATTCCTGCATTTGGCCAGAGCTCTTCGTTGAAGCTTTTACATCACCTGAAATTCCACTTGGATATGATTGCACACATATTCTCACCTATCTGCATTCTGATGTGAGAATTAGGTGCTCTGCTTATGTGGATTTTGGGATGTTTGTTTACATTGAAAATTTCATGGATTTGGGTGGATGTTTGTGCATGACCAGAAATGCACAAGTTTCTTGATGAAGGCATAATACGAGATTAGTTAGTATGGAAGTTGTATTGTCTTTTCAGATTCTTTTGGCAATAAAAATCAGTTTCCAGGGAATATCTTGATGCTGAGTGTAAACAAACAAAAAGTATACAAATAACTTTGCACTGGGAAGGGAAGATGTTTAATTTATGATCAGGTTACAGCTACTAATTTAAAGCTCTTAAAACATTTAGAATTAATCCTTTGAAATATTAAAATACTTGAAGAAATAAGCCTAAAAAGTGACTGTTTTACTAATCCACCATTCTGAGTCTCGCTGAGGCTTCTGCCCTCTTTAGAAATAAGGTGTTATTGGAGCTGGGGGTACTGACTCAACTAAGGCAAGGATCAATAAGGACAAGAACAGTGTCCAAATGATAAAAGTTTCCATCTAGCTTCTCCTCTCTCCAATTTCCTTACTGCAAGTAGCCTCTTTAAGAGAGGTAACGGTCCAGCAGTGAGCTCCACTATAAACCTGAAAAAGATGAATGATTCTTGTAATTTCTACCATAAATCTGCTGGGCACAGAAACAGGGTGGAATTCAAGCTCTGTATTAATGTTGACTGAAGAGGGAATCTGCAGGAGTGCCACATGTTTGGGGTTTGCTGTGTTGACAGAGGGCCTATGGCCTGAATAAGAAGGAAGCCACAAACATCACTCTTGGAATTTACTGAGAAATATAGGAATTATAAAGAAGCACTGGGGGAGTGAAATAGGAGTGAGTGCTCCAGAGCCAGAAAAAACTCCTTTGCTAAGCACATGGCTTTACTGGAAAGGTGAGTGGTACAAGATACATTAGCTGAGTTGATGAAGCTGGGACTTAGATGAGTTTAAAATCAGGATTAAAGAGTTTTAGCAGAGCTCCTGAGGCCTAAACAAGTTTTCTAAAAATACAACACAAGTTATTGCATTAAAGACATTTGAAGCTTTCTATTCTAAAGTGAGAAATGTTACCCTTTCCTCTATTTGTGTGAGAAAAGAAAGAACATTAACTAATTGGTATGCAAATAGGGATTGATCCTGACCCAGTTCTTCACTGTCACTTGTCATGCTCTCAGACAGTCGAGCCATTATTCCAGTTCACAGAGCTAATATTTACACAACCTGGGATGACAGCAGGAGGAAAGTTCACGAATGAGCTCTTGCCCTCCCCCACCCCTTGCATTTGAATTAAATGCCTCTTTGCACTTCCCCACCTCTGCTTCTGAAACTTTTCCTATGGGACTTTTTCCCTGCATATGGTCAGCAGGACACTTGATTTCATAGAATTACAGACTCACGGAATGGTATGGGTTGGAAGGGACCTTAAATCTCATCTGGGCAGGGACACCTTCCACTATCTCAGGTTGCTCCAAGCCCTGTCCAAGCTGGCCTTTGATATGGACTCAACATATGCTGAAAACATGCTGAGTGTTCCAGCTACAGCAAAGCAGCTTTCTAGGGAATAGTAATTGTCACAAAGTGCTGGTGTCTGGTGTGTTACAGGGCAGCACAGCTGAGGACACTGGATTTGGTTTCATCCCCTGAGAAGATAAGATTTCAGAGATACAGATATTAGGGAGAAGATGATTTATGCTGTATGAGCTTCATTACTTAATAATGTCCTAATTGTTTGATCACCCCCTGAGAGCGTCCTGAGCAGTATGAAGATATCTCAGTGCCAAAAGAAAGGTGACAGAAGGTGACAAATCTTGTTCTTTTTTTTTGTTTTTTTGAGTTCTGCCAAAGGATATTTTAGTGGACATTGTGATGAAGGATGTTACACGGACAGAACCAAATGTGGTTCTGATGTGAGCGTTCTGCAATCCATGTGCTGGGAGCAGGGATTTTTTGCCTGCTCTTCCTGGGAGGTGGCTCCCCTCGGTGCTGGCTGTGTGTGCTGAGGCTCTGGGCACGGGGCTGAGCTGCGGCAGGAGCGCTGCAGCAGCTCTGCAAAGCACAGCGAGCCGGAGCTGCCTGAGCACAGCTCGCCTGAAGAACTGCCTGCTCTGAACATATGCATTTCTAAATATGAAATATTTGTGCCTCGCTTTTTTTTCCAGCATGTTAAGAAGGAGGCTTTGTTGATTGATTTCAGTGCTATATTCCTGTGGCATATGCCATGACATTGTTCCACAGATGCTATCACTAGCAGCATGGTACAAAAATACTCATTTTCAAAGCTCTGTGACTGCTCACAAGAAGCCTGAACCTCTCATGACTATTCAAAGAGATCTGTAGAGGAAAACCATACTCTCATGCTATATTTGGTAAAAGTCAGCATGTGCAACTCCACGTTCATTTCAACTTGCAGTAATTTGATGCAGCAGTTCCTCCTGGTGTGGTTGTCTCTGGACAAGGTGTTGGGCAGCTGTTGTGCAGGTTTGTGTAGTGATCCACAGCATCACCTTGTCTCCTGTAGGAGCACAGTCTTCCAACAGGACAAGTTCTAGAAGTGTTTCCTGCCTTCCCTTTGTTCCATGTGTGCACACACACGCACACAAACCCCCTGCAGTTTCTCTGTGGTTTGTATTTTACGTGCTGTAGCTGTTCGTGTTGGGCATCTTAAGGCATTTTTAACAGCAGCTTATTAAAGAATGAAACATGAAGACAAGAACCATATTTGTAACAACAAATCTGTGCACAGCAATCCAGTACATAGTACTCAAATAATGAGCAAAAATGCCTGCAGTGATATCCAAGAGTAGAGGAGTTGTGGCTTTTTCTGTGCTGTGTTGAAGTGGCAGAGGGGAAGTGGTGATGAAGATAAGGATAAAGACTGGTGGCTGTGTGGCATTCCTGATGCACTGCTCGAGGGCTGATAACAGGCTTGGGTTCAGAATTAGTAAAGAGAGTCTATAAATCAGGCAAGTACTTGGAAATTCTGATCTTTTATGTTTGGTCTCTGGGATTTATTTTTGTTTGGTTGGTTTTTATTGATTTACACACAGCTAATGGCTTGCTGGAATTTACTCTTAGTTTGATGTGGGATGTAGGGATATTGTGTAAGGGAGATACCTCCTCCTTTCAAATCCCAGAGTTGCTGGAGGTTAAAACCTTGTAAAAAATGTGCAACAAAGAAGTGTTAGGAGCAAATTGCCCTCTATTTTCTGATCCCAGTCACCTGACATAGATCCAGGTTACAAAATTGAACGTCTCCTGTCACATGGGTAGATTATTATCCATGGACAGGAATGATTCCTGTCACTGGCTGACCTGTGATTTCCTTCTCCAAATTTCCATCACTTTGCCTTAGCAAGTGAAAAGTAATTGTTTATACTGAACAGAGGTATTTCTATTGTGTAGTCTACACATTAATAGTGGGAATAAGCAAGCGACAACATCCACATTTGGAAATCTTACCTCCATTCTTTTTGCCTTTGGTCATTATGTGCATTCTTAAGAAAGACACATTTTTGTCTTCCTCTTTTCACTTCTGAGTCCTTGTACAGTTCCAAAAAGGAAAGTGCTTAGATGTGAGATGGTTTTTTCTCCTGCTTTCAGACATTATTTTCAAGTAAACACCACACCTCATCAGAACAGAGATTCATTACATTCCTGCTAAAGGAAACGGGATTTAAGGATATACTAAAATTTAAGAACTTGATTACATTTGCTCAGACACAACTTTAGTAAGCACCATCTATCCTTGAGTAAGACAGAAGGGTTGTATAATTAAATACAGTAAATTATCATTTTCAGCAGTTTTTAAAACTGCATACAGAGCTACATTCCTTGGAACTTCAGTGAAACAGGAGCATCTGATTCCCTTAGATGCCTTTGAAACTGTGTTGGTGTGGATGAGCGGCAACACACACCTTCAGATGAATCAAGGATGCAAAAGCAACCTCAGCTGTGTCATTCTTGGGCTAGGAGGTGATTAGTTTTACAGCCATTCCTTATGCCAGCTTGGGGAGTGCAGCATTATTCATTGCAGTGTTGAGCACATTGCAGTCCCAGAAAAAGCCCTCGTAATTCCTGGGTTTGCCTGTGTGCACCTAAATCAGCATTCCTGCTGAAGTTGTGCTCATTGATTGCAAAATGTTATGTGCAAGAATATCAGAACTGTTCAGAAACACTTGAAGAGGAGCAAGGCTCCGTGGAAATCAACGGACGTGAGAATGTGGAGGGCACATTACTGAGGAAGCAGCATAAGAAGGAGAACTAAAAGGCTGGGAACTGCACAGCATTTGTACCGCTATTTTGTCTGAAATACAAAGCAGGTCAGGTTTGCAGAAATGCAGTTTATGGTTGGGGTTCTGGTTGCACAATCTACTGGGTTCCCTCTCCCATAGTTTATGATGTCATCAGAAGCCACAGTGGAATTAGGGTCCTGTAATTCTCAGCACCTTTAAATATGTATATAAACACACACTTTTTGTTTATACTTTGTGTATAAAATCATGAGTGAAATGAAGGCCCAACCTGAAATCGAATTAAATTCCTATGTGGATATCACAAAGGCTGCTTTTATTAGAGTTGGATTGTTTGGTGTTGGTTCAACATAACACATACCTTGAGAACTGTGGCAGCTGTAAGTGATTGAAAGGGTCCTTGCTTGTAGTCTAAAATTCAAAAAATGGACACAAAATCCCACTCCTTGATCCAAGCATGGGGAAGAGGCCTTCAGGTAGGGGAGAGTGAGATGGGTCCCTGCAGTTTTTGAGAGCATCACCTCGGAGGGGAACAGCTCATCCAGCGGAGTGGCTGCTGCTGTGGGAGGGTGTCAGTGGGGTGTTTGCCAGTCCTGGGATGTGGGTGAATGGCTGAATAAAACAGCAGCAGCAGCCCCAGCATGCCCAGCAGGTCAGAAACACTGCTGTTGGTGGTACCTCAGTGCTTGTGAGGGTGAGGTATAAAAAGTTTGCTTGGTCACGTGGTGGCAGAAATATGGAAATGTGTGCATTGATCATCGGGTGTGCTGCCACCCAACCTGCCAGTGATCAGCACTACCTTTGATTTTCACAGCTTTTGTCAGTCTGAAGTCACATTATATGTTATATTATGTTTTAACATAGTTTTCCAGAAGTAATAGAATCATGGAGAAGAAATGATAGCATGTGTCACATAAACCTGGATGTAAGAGGCACAATACTGTGGTAATGGGACATCCAGCCTGCTGGGATACCTTTGTAAATGGAAATTGATTTTCTCCAGGATTCTTTACTGGGTGAAATAAATTAAATATGCATTTAGTTTTACCAGTTTAAAAAATGTCTTTGTTAAAATAAGAGCAGGGATATAGAAACATGTTCCAATAAATTAAAGTAAGATAAATTATATCCAGCAGCTTGTTGAATGCCTCAACTTATGAGGTTTTTTTAAATCTGAAGAATACAACAGGGGCCTCCCAGGAAGAAAAAGCCAATGAAGATCTCTGGAACACTTTGGCTAGTTACAGATAATTTTAGCTTTGATGATGCTCATGTGTCTAGGCTCTATTTTCCTCTTTCACTTCATGCTTTTAATTTGATATGATTCTTCTTGTGAATATTTGAGGCGGAGTCAGTTTGGTTTAGGTCAATAGGCCAAGTATGACCTTAGAAATAAGACAGTCAACCTCCAAAAGCTCCACAATTTCTACTCAGACACTTAATAGGTTTTTAGGACACAAATGAAACTGTTGTAGTCATTTTGCTGGTATAATTTACTACATTAATGATCAAAAAAGTGAAAAAAACAGAGTAAAAATGTTAATTTCAAGCACCATTACAGAAATACAATACAATAGAATAAAAAAAAATCAGATAAATGTTCATTTGCTGTAAACTGACGGTTGTTAAGAGCCCATTGCCCTGAAGCAAGCTGTGTTTGGAGCAGCAGCAGACCGAGGTCACTGTCATTTGTGAAATGCAGATTACTTATTGGGGATTTTTTTTAATGTTCTAATAGAAAAAGGGAGTGATTAAAATGGTGTTTCTTCAATAATGAAGAGCTGTCATTGTTCTGGTGATGGTGTTAGTACTCTGCTGCCTGTTGCTGTGGTGGCTCAGGCACTGATGGACAGACATCCCAGACTGAGGGCTCGGTGCCTCCTGCATCCCAGCCGAGCTCCTGGCCTCCAGCCTGGCCTGTCCATGACCCTGCTGATGGAGCTGCCCCTCTCTGCCCTGCCAGGGTGGGCAAGCAGGATCTGAGCTCTGCTGAGGGGCACCAGTAAGCCCTGCTATGGCCATCACTGGCTCTCTGCCTGTTTGCTCTCCAGCTGAAGAGGAAGAATCACATATTCTGCTTTACTTGTTGCTGGTTCAAACAGCATGGCATCACTTAACTAGCACAGTAACATAACTGTGTTTCCCCAGAACTGCAATCCCTGACAAAGTTCACATGTATAAAAAACTTGCAGTGCTCAGGTGACCACAGCAGATCCTTCTGTAGCTGCTTCCCTCTGATGAAAATTATGTGTAAGGTGGGAAGTAGGAGATACCAAATACAAGTGGCATTTAGGTTTAACACTGAGCAGCATTAGTCGAAACGCAACTTCTTTGAGAAGATTTCAGTCTCTGCAGCATTAGTCAATGCAAAATAGGTTTCAGAGCTGTTCCTTTGGTGGGAACTGGGAGGCACCTGAACTGTTCACATTTGTTTAAAAGCTCAGGGATGACAAGGCTGCTCAGGTTGAGGCTGTTGTGCATGTTGACGTCGCAGTCTGGATCTAAGTCTTGTAATCATTTGGTTTGCATTGCTTATAAATATCTAAAAACCAATCAGAATTTTTTTGAAAACTAGTTGAGTACCGAAGGTATAGTAGGAGGAATTTAATTTGGAGTAAATACATATTTTTAAATAAAATAACTTTTCCAGTGCTCTTTTGCATGCAAAACAGACCTAGTGACACATCTTATATCCTTCATGCATTCTGACATTTTTACATTTTCAACTAGAGGAGCATGCAGTACACAGCAGAAGTGATTGTATTAGCTTCTTACTTTCTGCACTGCCTATTGTATTAAATAATGGCTAAGAAAAATAAAATAAATCCAGTTCATGCATAAAGATGAATGGAGCAGAATAATCATTACGTGCATAAGTTCAGCCCCTGAGTGTGGTACGTTCCGGAGGAGCCGGGCTCGTGCCTGTTCCCATCCTACTGAACACGAGGGGGATTTGTTTATTTATGAGTGGTGTCTGTCCCAGTCCTGTCTGTGGAGGTGTGGACACAGGAATCTCTTGCCGAGGTGAGCTCAGCTGCTCTTCCTGCAAGACTCTCACAGGAGAGGCTGTGCAGAAGCTCCTCTCTTGCTATGAATTAGAGCAGAGGTTCTGCTTCCTCCCCTCTCCTTGGACCTCACTCAGCAAACTTTTGCACTCCTGGTGTAACCCCCCTCCCTGGGGAGCACCTGGGCTCCTGTCAGCGAGGAATCCACTTCTCTCAAAGTCTTCTTAGTGCCAGACTGAGCACACTTTGGACTACAGATGGTAGGGCTCTGTGTGCCCATATCCGCGCTGGGAGCAGCACACTCGGACGTGGTGATTTGTGCTGGGAAACATCGGGCGTGATAGAAAGGTGTTCTCAGAATTAAAGGGTATGACACCTAATTCTGCATCCTGTTCATTTTTATAGGTTTTTTTTGCTGTTAATAGGCAACAAGATTAAATGCTCTAATTTCTCTGGTGCACTTGGAATGCAGGCAAAGATATTCTACAGTTTCGTGAATAGGGAAACTCCCAGAGAAGAGCAGGGTCTACGAACCTCTCCACTTCCAGTGTTGTGGAAAGCATAGGAATGGACCAGAACAGCATAGAATAGTACAGAAAAGATCAGAATAGAAGCAAAGCCTTTGATTTCTTACCTGTTCAAATCCATTTTAACTTCTGAGAATGTATTTCCTCTTTAAATGGCAAGAAAAAATAGCCAAGGGAAGCACATGGAAGCCTTAGGAAGGATTTTAAATATTCCATCTGTGAAACTGCTTATGATTAAAATATTGACATGCAATCAATAAACCTATGAAATTTTACCAAAGATAATTCTGCAGTGGTTGCAAAATTTTGTGGGACAATTAATATTGGAATAGTATGAACTAATTTAAGCATAGTATTAACAATACATGCATAGAATTTGAAATATTTTTTGGCAGAATCATAAGACACTTAAGAGAGATGAGCATTCTGCTTTCTCCTGGTTCTCACATAAATTTGTGCTTTCCAACTTCTTTGGGCATTCTTCCAGCAAAGAAAGCCCAAACAGCTCTTTCTGTTGCTGCTGTCAGGGACTGAGCCATAAAGACAAACCCAGGTTTGTGATGAAATGAATGGAATTGTTAGGGTCCAATATTATTCCAGATTTTTATTTTGCTGCAGGTGCATGTATATTTGTTCTAAAATAGCTTGAAGTAGTGTTTAAGCCCATTATGACTTTATTGGGGAATTGTTTCAGTGTTTAATATAGGAATTTGTCTATAGATTTAAAAATATTTCCACACAGAATCTCTTTAAAAATAAGATGGAGCAAAAAAGCAAGGTTTTTTTATATTATGGCTTCATATTGCAGTAGATCTCAGATGATATGCTTATTTATCCTCTTCTGTGTGAGATCAAAGCTTTCTTTGTGAAATATATCTGTGATAAAGAAAATAAGAATAGCACAGCAATAAGGGAAGAATGTCTGATCCCCAGTACCATAATCCGGACCCCCAAAGAAATCCTCACCTTGTGAAACTGCAGCTTTAAATAGAAACAGTGTTATTTATGATGCTCACAAACAAGCCCACTGGAAGTCAGGGAGCAGCAAAGATAATATCCGTCTCTCACAGGGTAGATATTAGCCAGAGCTGTATTTAAAATTATTTCTAATTGGAGTGTGATTCTGCATATTTTGTACCCCCACGCAAATGCAGTGAGCACGTAAGGTTCTTGAAAAGAGATGTTCAGAGCAGCAGACACTTGGAAAACACAGAGTGTGAAATCCACAAGCAGTTGGTTGATAATTTTCTGTATTTTGTATGGTTTTTATTGACCCACAGTGATTTGTTCCTTTATGAGAGAAGACAGAACCTCACTATCATTCCCTACCGTGTGTGAGACCCACTCTGTGCGGACTGCTGGGTTTTGAGAATTAACAAATGAGCTAAATGAATGCAATAAAAATAAATCAGGGGTGGTGCATTGCAAAATGGGCTTTGTTCATTTATTTCTGACATGAATGGTTTAGTTTTAATTATTTATAATCCTTCACAGTGCATTGTTAAATGTGCTGCAACATATTTTGTAGAAGTAATGAAGTTTTTGAAGCAGCAGAGCACAGTGCAGCTCTCACACCAGCTGGGTAAGGTGGGGACTGAGCACTGCAGGGGGACAGGGACAGCGAGGTGCTGTTTGCTCCCGTTTCCTTGTGGTGTGGGAGCAGCTGCACTCCCACACTCCGTGATCTGCACATTTGGGGTCTCCTGGCGCCGTCAGATGGAAGTGGCACATCAGGTGCAGATCAGACCCGAGCACCTTGCGCTGGCACTGTGCGAGTGCTTTGCTCAGGAGAGCGAAGCTGCCGCTCGTCCTGCTGGCCAAAGCTGGGAGCTCTCTGCGTGGCTGAGCAAATCAGTGTCACACGCGCAGATGGCACAGGAACGAGTTACACCGAGGCAGCCGAGGGAGCTGCGCTGCTGCTCCTGGGGAAGATAAACAGGGACAGCAGCGGCTGCGAGTGACTGAGCACATACGGGAATGAGAAGTTTGAAACTGCAACGTGTGCACATTCTCTGGTTCCACATTTTCACGTCATTGCCTGCTCTCTCAAGCTGGCACTGGCAAACAAATGAGGACCTGGGTTTGGAGGCAAAGATTTCTTAAATAACCACAGAACTCTTTCATATGATTTTGCATGGGAACTAAGGAATGGAATTGTCTCTTTTCATGCAGGAACAAGGAAAAGAGTTGGGCACTTGGGGAGGAGGAAAAAAAATTTCAAAAAGAACCAAGTGTGATAATTTAATCTGCTGTAGATACAAAAGAAATGAGCTGAAGTATATTTTACTCCATCTTTCAATTTGTACAGAGCCTTAAAGTTCACTTTTGGTTCCAGCTCTACTGCGTCCTGTGAGTTTGTAAACTCTGAAACCATTCCAGTCGAATTTCTGCATTTTATTTTTAGTATTTTCAGTCTGGTTGAAGTCATTAGCTACCGGAATAAAAAGCTGATGTATGAGATAACCCTCTCTGCATCCGTGTGGAGGTAATGGAAGATATCTGTTATTGGTGGGGGGTGGGGGGGAGTTGATGCAACTGGCTTGAGGCAGTGAAAACAGTCACAGGAACTCACTATGGAAAGAATCTTTTTACCTTTCATGTGAAAACCCCACCTGAAACTCTCTCCTTTGCTCTGCGTGTGTCATTGCGTTGATAATAACCTGGCTAATGTCTTACCCTTGATGGGATGAAAAGCTGTATTTCACAGCTGTTTATGACATGTTTCACACTATTGATGGATTCAGCACTGGAAATAATGCAGAGAAATTAGCGTCTTCTTTTTCTCACTTTATGATAGCAAATGTATCAATACAAATGTGGAGATGCTATGCAAAAGCAATGAGATTTAGTCTGGTTTTATATGTATGTAAATGTTTTATTTTTCTATAGTATTTCTAGCCTTTTTCTGTAGCAATCATATTAATTTCTGATTACTTTGGGGAAGACCAGAAATGTTAATGAATAGCACAGCTTGTCTGGGTTCTAGGATCTTAGAATTTATGGAATATGCTTTGCAGCCTACTTTATGCTAATGCCTTTCTCATGAAGCCCCTTCCCAGGATTAACACAGGATTGGAAATACAATCCTTGATTCTGATCCTGCAGAGATTTATTAATGGTCTTAATTTTAAGCACTGATACTTCAGTAGGACTGTTCACTGTATGAAGAACCTACGTGAGACTTTGCAGAACTGAGATGCAAAATACTAACTTTGCCTTAGTCTTCTTCTTAATTATACCAGTGCACTATTTCCAGGGACAAATTCCAGCTGCCTCAATTACAGGAGCTGCAGAGCAGCAGGTTGTGTTTGTGCATTGATCCTACAGTCTGTGACTTCACAACCCTGGTACCATCCAGTCACTGAACCTACAGACAATGAATACTCTTATTTTCTCTTACTCTCTTTTGCTCCATGACAGAATGAGTTACCTTTTGCTTCTGACCATTCCAGCAGCACAGCTGGGTGCTGCATCCTCTTCCTCTTATTTCCATCTACAGGAGTGTTGAGTATTCATTAGAAAAAAGAGAGGTACTATCATATCCACAGCTGTCTCCTCCTTCAGAAGCCTCGCAGTGGGTTAATCTAAATTCTGGAACCAAAAAGAAGCAGTTGGGCTTTGTAGTGCCCCTTTCTCTGCTCTCAGGGCCGTGCCAGAAAGAATCTGTCCTTACTGCATCACCTTCACTCCCTCACAGCATGTGGAGACATTCTGAATTCAGCTGAAAAGGATATGTATGTCTTATTCCAGAAATAAGATTTGCCCAGTGTCTATCCCATGTGCACATTCCACTACATCCCCTGATAGTTCTCCCTATCACCCCTCCTCTCTTCAAGGACAGCGAGTTCCTACAAGGTCTCCTGTCATGATCCTGCTTTCCTCTGGGCTTGTCAGAGCAGACATTGTGTTCCTGCTGCCCTGTTGTAAAGCTGCTGAGAGTTATATAAACAAACGTAGCCGTGCCTGGTACACTGCTTCACCCAAGTGATGTGAGGCTGAAGCGTTGCAGATGAGCCTGCAGTGCTTTTGTGGGGGCACCATGTAATGAGCCGATAAACCACACAGTTACTGCCTCCTCACATGGCATTTACTTTCTCCAGGGCAGAGAAAGCCAATCCGGGCTGAGCTGTAATGGTCTCCAGCAACTATAAAAACGAAATGAAAAGTGACACTTTTCAACTCAGCAAAATATAAAAGTGAGCTCTCCTTCTCCACTCCTCTGAACACTTGAGCTTTTGCTCCCAGCCAGGGCTGTCAGTTTAGACTAGATTCAGCAAAGTGAAAGCCTCTGCTGAAATCTTAATCTTTCTCCTCATTTCTTCTTGTTTGTTAATTCATCTTTATTAGGGCTTCTGGTACTCATTATCATACTTGTTTTGTTTCTTATACCTCAGGCATCCATAATGGTTTCCCGTATGGAAAAAAGGTTGGACCTCAATTTTAATGTAATAAGGATCAAGTTGTGCTAAGTCTTATGAGCCCATTTCTTGTTTGCCTCTGGTGAGAATGTCTGTGGCTGTGCTGGAGAATTTCAAGTCCTGTTTTTTCTACATGCGTGGGTCAATATTACTGAGCTGCTTTCCTTGGGAGAGGTAGTGACTGCTGAGAACCCAAGATGAAGGTATTGTAGCCATGTACAGTACTATTGATAGCAAATGTCTGGTTTTTAGCTGTTGCTGAAAGCAGAACACTACCACAGTCTTTAGAAATGTAAACTAATTCCTGCTCCGTTTCAAGAAATCACGACAAAAGCTCCCCTTTTTCTGCATATCTGTGCTTTCATCATTACTGATGCTTCCACACCTGCTCAGCAGCCTCTTCCACCAACACTCCACGTCCAAGGTTTGGTTTACCCTTCTGTCCTTTCACTTTCATCATCTCAAGTGCAATATTCATGTATGATTTTTTTATTCCCTTCAGATTCGAGCTTTTTTATTCTCTTCAAATTTTGAGCTTTCTATTCTTCCTTGCTGTCATCCCTATTCTTCTCTCTGAAGCCATCAATTACCAGAGCATTTCTCAGGAAGACCTTAGGCCAGTGACTGATGTATAGTTTTTGGACCAGAACAGAGTTCTGTGTGTATGAAATCACTTTTAAGACAATTTCATTACCCTTCCATTTCCAATAGGGTTTTTTTCCTTCCTTGTCCATACAGAACTATGGAGAGCTACAGCTTTTGGCCAGCAGATCTTCACCTGTTGGCCACTAACAGCTTTTGTACTTTTGTACTTTTGTACTTTTGTCTTTGCAAGATTTAAGTCTTCTGAAACTTACGTACCCATCTTCACTGCTCCTCCCTCATCTCCAAACCCTGTTTGCCTAATTACTTTGATTACATCATTGCTTAGTTACTTTGGTTGTATTTCCAGACACAGGCTGTGTCCAAATGTGAAACATTTTCTAGACTTTCTGTATTAAAAAATAAATTAAATGGGAAAAAAAATCAGATTCCCTGTTTCAACTTCTCTGACATTTTGTAAGCATCTTGCCTCTAGCAGTGACCAGTTAGGTTCTGTAAGAACAGAATAGGACAAAGATTTCAGACAATGTTTATAGGAAAACCATTCCCTGCTGCGTCAGTGGAAGACTGATGGTTTTCCAAGCAGCTCTCAGCCTTCATGACAGCCTGCTGTCGATGTGTTAAATCTCTTAAGACCCAAACCATAGTCTTGTTCAAACACTTGCCTTTTCCCCTGGGAAGCTTGCACGGCCAGAAATGGATTGCTGACCATTCCTGAAGGAAGTGTCCTGTCTTGCTCATTTAGTGGATGATGCTAACAAACCTTGAATCACCTATTAGTGAGTGGTTAAATACGGCGAGAGCAAATATCCTCCATGTACGCTTTCATTTCTCAGGCTCAGAGAAATACAACAACTGGAGGTACAAGACAGGCGTGACTTCTGCTCAGGAGAAAGGCACGCCAGGCCCTAACAACAGGGAGGTAATTAGCAAAAGGCTGGCTGGTGGTGTATTTTGAGAAAGAATTCTTTTGTTGCGGATAAATTTTCAGGATTAGTGTGAGTAACTGTTAAATTCCTCAGTTATATTGGTGTAGAGAGAGAGCTCAATAGATCCACGATAGAATAGAGAGTTTAGTTTGTTTCATGGTGGAAGGATAAGAATTGGATACAGTAGTTGCAAAGGGAATATATCATTCCCTAAATCCTGATATAAAATGGTCGTTCCCTCTTTCTGTCAATACTCTTAAGATTATTGCTTCTTTGTCTCACTGAAACTTCAATTTAGGAGTCACTGGGGTTTCTTAAAATTTACAGGTTTCACTCACTGGAATTTTAAGCCTACAAGTTTATAAGCAGTTTTTCATATTTTGGTGAGCCAAAAGAGGATAAATGCATAATTTCATGTCTTTTCAGAAACAGATAATATGGTTTCTTTGTTCTCTCCAAAACTTTTTAGACTCTTAAATAAGTCTAAAGCACTATGCAGTGCTGTAAATTTTAGACAATTTTTTTTCAGTTTTATATGAAAGGACTGTGCCCATCTCTCTGTCCTTTCTCTCCTTTATACAAAATACAATGTAGGCATATTTCTGTGAATGAATGGGGTCAGTAAACTCAGCAGTGGTCTGGTATGTTTTACACAAGAATCAGGTGATTAACACATCAAACCAGGTAATTAGTGCAATGTCTCATAAAATCAGGCTTCAGTTTTATTAGATATCATTATCTATTAATGTAATAAATTTAAGAAGTTATTAAAATCGTGGCAATTTAGATCTACAGATAAAAACCTAGACCAATGTGTGCCTGAACTAATTTAGTTCCCATTACTTATTTTGAGATGGGTTATCTGCATTCTATTACATCAGGTGCATCAGAAGTAACTCCATGAATGACAAGTGAATTAATGTTTGTTACAAATTTCATGGCCCGTAATGAGTGTGGGTATGTGGGTATTGGAATGAAGTGGAAGTCCTATAGATGTAAAGGTATTAAATATTCTAACACAGAGATGTCATGCAGTGAGAAAGCACAGCTTCCAGAAACCTACACTGTTGTTTCAAAGAGAAATATTAAAAATTCCAACCCAGGTATTCATTTATGGATCAATAAATAGCAGTCATATCGTTTTATGGCTATGTTTAATCTCACATATGTAAAATGTGCTGTGATATATGACCACTATTTATATGCATCCTAAGAGCTCTTCTACAGGAATGCTCAGAGTCCTTCCCTCGGGAAGTACACAGTTAAAAAGAAAATGAACGTGAGAGCTTGGGAGAACAAATATGTCCAAAGATGAAAAAATAATTTATAAGTAGCAAGTCACAGAGAAATCCCACATACTGATCAAGTGGGACATCGAGATTTCTGTCAGCTCAGTCCCAGGGGCCAATTCAGTCTCACAAACTGTTAAAAACCTCTCAAGAACTCTCCACTACTTACTGCTTCTGCCCTCTTTCCCTTGCTTGGAAATATTACATGTTCCTAGCCTGCCTCAGAATCCTCTGCTCTCAGAAATGATCATTGCTGTTTTGGCAGAATAACTCTGAATGTGATGCTGGCTAAAGCTGGTTCTATTTATGGGAAACAATAAGGAGAAATAAGGCATAACATGGTAATATCTCAGTCTGACCTCTGGGATCTGATAACTTTTCCATCAAATTACTGACTTAGCCCAAGTTGCTTTTGGCAAATTCCTGTTTCATAAGCTTATCTCTGTTCTCCTCTGGAATGAACCAGCTCCTGTTCCTGCGGTGGAGCTGGGTTTCTGTAAGGATGCCTTCAGCTTCCAGCCTTGGGAACATGCAGTTGCTCTTGTCTGTGGCGTGACTCAATACAGGAATTCTTGCTTTTCTAACCTGTACTGGTGATGGGCTCACGTGGAGTTTCATGCTCTGGTTTTGACACATTTATGTAACAGTTTCAAGTTCAAAGATGTTGTGGTTCTCTTTACAGAGGAGGAGAGAGAAGCACCGGTGGATTCTGTGAATCATGGTGGATGCAGAAGACCTACAACAAAAGGTAAAAATCCTGAACTTCCAGGTCTGTGCTGCATTCCCTGGATATTTAAGCTGTGGAAAATGTCCCCTTACCATTCAAGCTATGTGGATTAATATATAACTCTTGGTTTAGAAATTACATCATTCACATTATTAATTAACCCTAACATTGCTATTTCTGTGAGGTATCTTAGTGCTCTCAGCACAGGTTTTCCTCCTCCTGACATTTTGAAGAATCTGTATAGATTCAAAAAGATAAAATGTTGAAGAATGTGAGCCATTAAAACTCTGCAGTTGTTTTCAACTTGTCTTTATTAAAATAAGCATACTTTTTAATTGGAATAAATGCTGACCTATAAAGAAGACAAGAAACATTTCCAATTTAAGACAAACAAACAAAAATAGGTAACTCCTCTCTCCTTGCATCTACTAAGTTTCAAGTTTGATAGATTACCCTTCAGATTCCAGATATGTTAAATCCTTTAGTCTAATATACAGAATACATATTGACAGTGCTACTATCACATAAATGGGGAAAGATGACTTGGTGTTTTAAGCAAAAGGTGAGATATGGGATTGATTGATTTATTTAGAAAAAATTTTAACAGAAATTGTTGAACTAATTTTTTTTTCCAGTATTTGTTCTGGTGGCAATTATCTGAATTCTATCAATATTTTTTTTTTAATAATAGTGATTGGATTTCTTCCTGTCCCTCTTTATTTTAAGAAAAAAGTATTGACTCAGAAGTGTATGCCTTGCTCTCTTAACTTTTTCCAGTTGTTGGGGTGTTGTATTTGTTTGGCTTTTTTTAATAGATCAAAATATTGAACTATGTGAAAAAACTATTTTTACCACTTGTAAGGGAGAGGAGCTATTCCTTTTTTACCTCTCCAGTACTTTGTCTCATCATCCATTGAGGATGGATATGAATATATAACTCATTGGTTGCTGTGAAACTAAATCATTTGTCTGGAAGGTTTAAAGATCCTTGGATTTTAAGCCCTATGGACATGTAATTAAGAACATACGGAAGAGCATAAGCACCTGAGCTGTGGCTCATGCCCAGTTTTGATGAATGATGAATGTGTAAGGGAAAGGGAATAGTTGAGATAACCACTAAATTAACTCTGACTCTTCTTTAAAGAGCATCACAGAGTCTGGAGCTTCCCTCCCTTTGGCCTCAAGAAGGGGCAGAATCAATCACAGAGTCACAAAAATGTAGAATCCCAGACTGGTCTGGGTTGGAAAGGACCTTCAAGCCCATCTTGTTCCAGCCCCTGCCATGGGCAGGGACACCTTCCCCTATCCCAGGATGCTCCAAGCCCCATCCAACCTGGCCTTGGACATTTCCAGGGATCCAGGGGCAGCCACAGCTTCTCTGGGCACCCTGTGCCAGGGCCTCATCACCCCCATAGGGAGGAATTTCTTCCCAATATCCCATCTAAATCTTCCCTCTTTCAGCTTAAATCTATTCCTATTTCTTCTATCAAAAACCCAGGTCTGGGTTCTTTGCTTCAGTGGAGGGCTGGTCTTTTGTGCCATGGATTGTGAACCCAGATCCCAGAATGGATTTGAACCCAAATTTTCTACAACGGGTGAATATGCTAACAGGTGACTGGGATAAATCCCATAATACTGTCAAACTTGACAGAGACTGTTCATTTTGTGCAAAACCACGTAAGCCCCACCACTGTCAAATGAAAGAGGGAATTTTATGCTCTCTGTTCCCCTCTGATATATGTTTGGCTGTCATCTTATTTCATAGTTGAGGCAATTGAAACACTGTTTAAATGTGTATCATAAACCTATAGATGAGAACATTTCCCTGCTGGATTTAAACCATTACCCCCAAAGGTGTTAAAGAAACCACGCTGTGTGTCACTTTTTAAGATCAAGGGGCATTTTTGATGTTAATGCCTAGAAAAGGCAGATGAACACTAACAGCTGCTTATGCACAGGCTGGTGAATTGAATAGGGAAATACTTCTGTTCTGGAAGTCAGATCTCCAGAGAAAAAATGATAAATTGTGAGCATCCTTAAGTAAGAGTGATAGTCTCTAAGGATAGTTGAGCAAGGCTGATAATATAAAATATGTAAAACGGGGAAAATATTTAATACTTCTGTTTCTCTGCTCTAAGGAGTTGGAAGGGTTGTGTTAACAATATATACGGTGCTGCTGTGCTCACGCATGCAGGAGAAATGCAATATATTAGTTCTCAAATCAGTAGTTTGTGAAATGCGTTTCTGGTATCCAGGGATTTTCAGGACTGTTACACTGATAAGGAGTCAAGGGCAGTCTCCTCATGGGCTGGGATGGCTCTCTTGGGAGAAGAAGGGAACAGAAGAAAAGGAACAGCAGATTAAGGGCTGGACATTTTAGTGTTTCTTCACTTCCAAATGCTGATTTTTTTAACTCTTCAGTCTGCAGATATTTAAAGCTGTGCAGCAGCTTCAGTTCTGACTTAGAGCTGATGAATCACCTCTGTAAAAAGACCTGTAGGAAGTTGTGGTGTACAAGGGGAACCTTACACTGAGGGAAGTTTATTCCCATAGGAATTACATGTGATTCCTGTAGGACAGACAGAAGGAGAAAGAAGAGAAACTTTCCCTGTAGACCCCAATAACGGTGCTCTGGTATAAATGTCACCCGTGGGCAAAATAAGTAGGAGGCCAGCAACAATGGGGAGGAATATCTGATTCCAAATCTTCTCCACTGTTGATCGCCTAATAGAATAACCCTGAAATTTTGCTGGCTTTTTTATGCAAGGAACGCAAAGTAAAGGCCTGGAGGAAGGGAAGGTACGGCACCACCAAAGGATTTAAGATGCACTTGTCATTCAGTGCCCACCAGGATTCAGATCCTGCAGAATTAGACCAATTGGAAGGAACTAAATAAACCCTTTTTTTCTGAAGTCTCTGGGAAAGAGGGAGACAGCAAACATACCAGGTGTGTCCTTCCAGGGCACTTTCAGGTTAGAGGAGCTCCTTTGAAAGCAGAGGTGCAATTTTTTGTTTTCTGCACCAAGTTTAATGAAAGAAATCTGAGCAGCCATAACCAACAACAATAACAAAACCCCATTTTGTTTATTGTTACCCCTTAACTGTACAGCTTGTTAAACTGAAAGTTGCAGTGGAATTTTTTAAATTATTGTTGTTATTATTATATAAAAAGAAACAGAGAACAGAGACAGGTATCTTCTTGAGGCAATTCAGTTTTCTCATCCCCAAAAAATAAAAATAAAAAAGGAAAATTTCTTCCTTAGAACTCTACCAGTCAGGCTGCTAGACCCTGCATTTGGGCCAGAAAAGCCCCTGATTCAAACTCTGCAGCTTTTTGTTGTATTTTAGGTGATGCACCTGAAGTTTCTCATGTTTTCTTGTTGCCTAATAGAATATAATTATTTTCTACACTTACATTATGTGAAACAAATAACTTCAGTCTGCCAGCCTCAAGGAACTGCAGCCTCACCATAATACTTTTATAGTTTGAGAGAATTTTTTACACCTGAAAACTGGGATTAAGATTGTAAATTCTTTTAAAAGAGAGTTGATACTCAGTTACATGTGGCTTTGTGATTGATGACTGTATCCTGCTCAGCTAATCTCAGTTTGCCAGTAAAGCCTTTATGACTATGAGAATTTTAGGTCCTTTGATTTCTGTGATAGATTCCTTAAAGCTGCTCAGGCTTTGCTGGATAATTGCTTCATCTCTAGGACGTCACTTTAGGCCCAAGGAAATGTGGCATCTTCTTTAAAACAGTTACTGTAGCTTTTGATCTGTTTGTAATCTACAGCATTAAACAAAACAAAAGGAGGAACAGGAACCAATGATACCTAAGCCCTTGCTTGGCTCTGTGGGGCAGTTTCAGAGTGTGCTGGCTGATACCCTGTTTGCTGAAGAAGTCAAGGACAGGAGAAAGCTGTAATGAGACTTGGTGAGTCCTGATTTGAATTTTTAGCATGTTTTTCCTTTCAGGTTAGGAAGCATGTGTGGAAGATATGTGATTTTAAAACTGAAGTGAAGCCACAAAGCCTCCTGCCAGCAGAGTTAGTTTCTCCGGTGTTGCTTAAAATGGTTCCTCTGTTGCATGCACAAATCAGCTTCCTCTGTGAAAGCAGCACAAAGCTCAATTCAAAAGTGACTTGTGTTGGTTTTGATGGAAGAATTGTAGGCCATGATTTTTATAGCTCTATTTCACAGTTTTTCCCCAAAGTTTCGCTGACTTTCCCCCAGTCAGAAACTGCAGAACTTCACCTGTGCAGTTGTCGCATGGAGAGATTTTTGGCTGCTCAAAGCAGGAGGTTTTCCTGCACCTTGTCACATGCAGCTCCAAGTTTGTTCAGCAGTGAATTTTGGTAAAGTTGCACAAGAATATAAGTAGCACATCACAGTACAATCCTCACTGGAAAAAAATTGGTAGGGGCATAGCAAGTTCTGCTCTTCCTCAGCAGGAGACAGAAATGCCTGCCTTCCTTAGTCTTTGAGCTCTTGACTTAGAGAACTGGAATTCCTTCCAGAACCCCTTTCAGTATCATCGTTATGGATAAACTTAGACCCTCACCAGTCCAGGTACAGTTACAAACGTGTGAAATTAGAGCAAAAATAAGGGAAGATTGGAGCAGAGCTGCCCACCACATTTTGCTGCCTGGAATATATTCTGCCCCCATACAACCAGGGTTCAGGTTTTCAGTTTGGTAAGAACACTTCATGTGTTATTGTAGCAACACTTTGAGCCATGTGTTTTCTCTATTTTTTTTACATTTCTTCTTTTCATCGTATCACCTCACTTCCTTTATTCTGTTCTTTGATACCGCTCTATCCTTTGATAATTTTTCCACCGTTCTTTTGTACTTATTTTCCATTTGTTGTGTTTTTCTTTATTCTCTACCAAATATTGTTTCCTTTCTTATTCTCTCCCTCCACTACTGTCATCATGCTTTCCCCCCACACACATTCCTAAATTATCACACATAAGTCACTTCTGCATATTTTTCTAGTGTTTCTGATTTTGTTTCTGTTATTTTCTCTCAGGAAATAAACACATGCCCATGCCCATATATACATAGTTGTTTTTTTCTAGTCACCCTCAAAGAAAAACTGAACCTTGCAAAAATCATGAGGGAGCAGAAGGTATTCCAGGCAGCAAAACCTGTGGGTGACTCTGCTCGAATTCCCCATTATTGTTGATGTAATTTGATGTATTTGCACTTGTAGCTGGACTGATGACATTTGCAGTCACCTTTGCACACAAGCATCCCTATTACACTCATCCTATTAATAAAATAGATGCTTTCATGAAAAACCTTTGAAACCTTGGGAAAACCCAGAACTCCTTGTGCCTGGAACTGTTGTTTTTGAAACTCTGTTGTCTTCAGTTCTTTCATTCTTTTTTCTCTCCCACCTGCTTTCTACCAGCAAGTGCCCTGAGACACCAGGGCTGCTGCACTGTGCTGGGAGAGGCACAGCACCAGCCAGGCTGGCATTGAGCACATCCCCTTGTGCCCGAGGGAAACATGCTCTGGAAGCGTGTGGGGCTGGAAGGCAGGCAGTGGAGCCTGGCTGCTTTTTGAGCCTGAGCCGAGTGTTTGTGCTGCCTCCACCTCTGCCCACTGCTCTTCCTGGGGAAGGGGCAACGGTGCCTCCTGATTTGCTTGCCTGGTGCGGCAGGGCTCTGCTGTCACCTGCCTGCAGAGTCATTTGCAAACAGGCCCTAGCGCTGGGGAGCAGAAATGTGTTTTTTTCAACCCGAAGCAGATTTATAGTCTGGTTTCCTGTTAGACCTTTGCATTTTCCTTCTCCGCCCCTCCCAGTCTCTGACACACTTTTTCTTACTTTCTGTGCAGCTCTTCGCTCGTTCTGCCACCAGTGCCCCAGCCTCCTTCATTCCTGATTCTCCCGAAACTTTTGTACTTTGGGGGCCAAGGGTGTTTTACTCCTTGTGTTTCCTTTACTTTTCAACAGCTGCAGAGCACAAATAACCTCTCAAGGCTCCTGGAGACACACTAACAATTGCATGGAGGCGACGTAGAGAGTGCAGGCTGCAGCAGCTGCAGCGAGACAGCCGGTCACTCATGAGCACCCAAGGTAAGGAGAGCAGCTGGCAGAGCAGCTCCACCTCCCTGCTGGCTACCACAGCACTTGGCTCTGATCACTGAAAGTGGAACTTTCACCTTTTTTGCGTTGATATTCAAGAGTTTCTTTGAAATGGGTTCCATTGGTGCTTTCCTTGCCCTCAACAGGTCTGGTACTTTGCATGTGCCGATCCTTGGAGCGCAGGGTGCAGGGAGGCAAACAGGCTGTAGCTGGAGGTGCAGATGTGCAATGGGAAAGAGAGTTGATATGGAGGTCTAGAGAGGGACATGAAGGACAGATCATCAGCACTGGTCTCCAGAGAATTTCTGATTCTGCCCATAGTGTGTTGTGCTCTAGCCCTTTCTTTAAATCTCTTCACTGAGGTTTATGCTTTCTGTTAACTAGTAAAATCTTTCTTATTTGGTTTTCTTCCTCTTTTTATTTGTTCTTCTCACTTCCTTTTTTCTATTATCAACCCTCCCTATCTCTTATCTTTTTCACCATCTTTTTATGCCTTTTTATGCCATCAAGAGTATTTTCTGTGTGACAAATGTTTCCCTTGTTCATTCCTTTCCTTTCCCTCTGCCTTCTTTTGTGCCTGTGCAATAGACTGTACCTCCTCCCTCAAGTTCTTAATCTCTCTCTCCTTCCCCTCTGTCAGTTCCTTCTCGCTCTTGTGTTCCCCTTTCCTGCTGCTCCTCCAGCTTCACACATGCACTCCTACTTCCTGCTCCATCCCCTCTCTCATGTGTTTGCTGCCCTGGCAAGTTCATTTTGTGAGAGGTGTTGCTTCTCCACTGGGCTGTCCTTGCACACACACATCTTTCCTGTCATTCCCTTCCATGGACATGTGCAGGATTTGCATATTTACAGTTTTGGGGATGCATCCCAAAACAGGTGACTTTTACACTTGCATAGCTTCCTCCCAGTGCTCAGACTCATATTTAGTCATTCACAACAAATAACCACTGTCATCCTGTCTCTCTGTTTCTTTCTGTCTCACAAGCAGCATTTTCTAACACCTGTAACACCCTTTGTCTTCCACTCCACTCTCAAATACAGCCTGCCCTGACTTTGTGTATTCTATCCCTCCTCTTTCTGCCATCCCACTCCTTCCTACCTCTTACCACAACTCTCCACCAGGTTTCTCTATCTCTTTTCATCTTTATATTGCATTCAAACTGGGAGGAACTGCTGATGCAGCTGGGCTTGCACTGCTGCCTTACGATCCCTGCAGCCAGCCTGCGAGGGAACCAGAGGAAGTATTGCAGTCTCTCAGCTCCTCTCTCCTCTGCAGAATATGCAACCTGAGCAGAGGAAGAGCTTAGTGATGGGACTGAAGGTAGATGAAAAAATGGGAGAGCACAATGCAAAATACCTTTGGAAAACTGTAAAAAGTAGTTCTAGTTGCTCACAAATCTTTTTACTAAACTTCTGGAATTCCTGCCCCGCAGCAGAATTTCTGATCTGACACTGCACAGTGTTTGTCCTGTTGATTCCTGTGGGATTTCAAGTATCAGAGGTAGAAGTTCTCAACTCTAATGCTGTAGTGGGAGTAACTTTGCTCCTAGGATCTGGAAACAGCTCATGTCTTTTATACCAGACATATTGGTGAGTCACCAAGATCAGACAGGGCTAAAAACTGCATCCAAGGACAATATCGGGTATTATTCCTTGCTTAAATTTGTATGCTTTGAATCAGAGGTGACAAATAAGTGCATTTCTTCGATGAAGCTTTTTAGCCTCCCCTTCTTGAGCAGGACTATTGAGACTGAAGATTTATTTCTATGGATGTTCTGATGTGGTCTTTTGGGAACTGAATAAGGATCAGTTATTAAACTCAGCTGAATTAATAAGAGAATTATTATGTGGAGAATTCTCTTAGCAATCTGTCTTGCTCTCTCAAATTGTCCATCTCCTTATGAGTGAAAGGAGCTTAAATTTTTATGTTCGCAATTATAAGATATCCTTTCTGATTCAGAGCTAGAAAACTGTGGCCTTTGAGCTGTGAGCATTCTCTTCTGAATACAGAAACAGGTACATTAAAAAATCTTTGCCTTTTGGAACTTGCAAAAAGTCCACAAGCCTAGAACAATAAAATAAGAGATGCTCATTTTATACATACAGGTCTAATATGACTCTTCTTACGCTGTTGCAACTCATCTTGTGATGGGAACAGCATTTGTACTTCTTTGAGTCATTCTACAAAATTTGTGGATTTTGTGCCTTGTTTTGTCAGTATTTTTTGCCCCTGTTACTGGTTCTTTCTGTAAAAGCTCCCAGAAATAAATTGGCTGAGACAATGTCTCTTCTCTCTCTCTCTCCCTCCCTCCTTTTTCTTTTGCACCACATAGTTTGCTTGTTTTGAGTTAAAAATGGACATTGTCAAAGGTGTGTTGTGACATTTGCAAGGGGACCTGGAGACAGAAATTTTATTTTTGTGTGTGTCTATGTCCAGTTCCTTGAATCATGTGTCTAGCAGAGGAGAAATTTCAGTGGGAAAGAGCTTGAAAACCTTTATCCTCCTCAGCAAATTGCTGTATCAAGAGAGCCAACCGCAGAACAGAAATTCAGAATCCCGTTTGACTCCCTGTTCTTATGCAAATAGTTACTTCCAATTAGACTTAACTCACAATTAAGAGAACAATAAACTTTCAATGTGGGTGAAAAGAGAGAACCCTCTGACCGCATGTATCTGTTACAATTAAAGACAATTTGGACCTGCTCCAGAAGGATGCATCCCAAATAACTGGGATATGCTGAAGATACCAGAATGCCAGATACCAAATGACCTTGGTTTCTATGCAGTTGCTTGGTGAAAGTTTTCATCAGATATATGGGATGATTGCTCACAGAGGATGAAATTTATAGAGATCCTTAGCTACCCACTTGTTAGCAGATGGCTCAGCTCTCTCTTTGATATTGAAATACATCTTTCATGAAATACGAATCTTTCACTTAGATATGGTCATTAAGTTGTGTAACTGATGGTGGAGTTTGACCTGTGGCAGCTTTCTTTGGCAGTAGCCTCCACAGCAATCTAAACTTAAAAAGAAATATGGAACTAGGCCTTGTGATTTTCAAACTGAAGGGTAAAACCGTAAACCCCACCAAGCTTGGTCAAGTTTTGCTACTGGTAGGAGAGAAAAATTCTTTGTCTCTTGTCTGTTTTGCCACTGCTGTCTGTAGGATTTGCATTTATAGAACACTGTCTGCTTTGCTGTGAATCCAGCATCTGCAGTGAGTCTGCAATTCCTTTTTCAGAACAAATGATAGGGTTTTACAGGTCTATGTGTAATAAGATTCTCTCTCTCTCCCCTTCCCCCAAATTTTCTCTTAAGTGCTGCCTTCACCCTCTAGTCTGGGTCACTTATTTAATGGCAATGAACATTTTCAGGAAGGTAACCTTTCTGCTTGTGATTTGTTCAAGGACTCTGGAATTATAATGGTTGCTGTCAAATGTGTATAATTGGTGTCTGTGGCACACATCCAATGAGTGATAAAAGCTTCGTTGTCTCTGCTGCTTTAGTCTGTACTCTCTCCCTATATCACCCTCTCACTTCTGCTCCTCTCAGGCAAGAGGAGAATGCAGTGCCAGGCTGTTTAAAGTGCAGTTTGATGAAACAGCAACTCCACCAGATTCCCTGTCATGGAGTGTCCCAGCTCTGGGCAGTGGATTCCCTTGGCTGAGGTTTGCACACTGACTTAAGTTAAGCACGAAGGTCTCCTCTGAACTTTGATTTCAAACACTTCCCTTCATAACCTTCTGCCAAATATTTGGGCTCTAGGAAGGGTGATAGTTTGTGAGTACCATGAACGCACAAGCTTAATGATCTACATGTAACATTTTACCAGCAGGTGAGAACTTTGTGCTTTCATATACAAAAAGCAAACACACATTACTAATAGCACCCAAAATTGGCAACATGTTCTGCGCTGTCTGCTCCCAGTGCTGAACATGGGGTGAGGAGAATATTCCTATTATGTTAGTCCTGCAAATCCTGTTTTATCTTCAGGGCTGGATGGGGCATTACTTTCTAATGCTGTCTACTTCAGTGAATCTGTTTAGCAGCTCTAGAGGAAAGAGAAATTTGTCAAATCTCACTGGAAATCTATCAGAAATGTCAAATGAAATGCTGTAACATTCTGGTTTTGTCAAAAGGATAAATGTATATACAGCTGTGTGTGTGATATTATTTGTAGTAATTGTCGCCTTGGTGAATTTCTCTGTGTGAAGTAACTTGGTGTTTTATTAAGGGATGTGTTTGTTCTGGTCCCTGAGGCCAGCTTGGCCTTACACAAAGGTACTTGTTATTTGCCCAAGTCAGCCCTGGTTTTTGGAGTTCAGGGGAGGAATCAGCTTCAGTGTAGCCAAGGAAAGGATTCCCACTGGCCCTCTGAGCCCTGAGTGTTAGCTGACAAATTTTTCTCAGGTTGTAATTGAGATGCTGAAGACCAAATGTAACATAAGGCTCCTGCTTAGAGTGGGATAAGGATTTTTTTTCCATCTGCATGCAGAAGAAGCTGTATGGTAGCAGTACATATATGGTTGTCATTAGCAGCTGAAGAATTGTTTCCACTTCATTTTTATAGCTCTAAATGTGTATAAACATCTCCAATCTGACTGTGCCGGTACTTGAAATCAGTCTGAGTGTATTTAATAGGTTGTTACATACATTTAATATATTTGAGCCCAAAAATAAGTTCCTCCAAGATTTGAAACACTAATAAAGACACCTTTCAAATATTTCCCTCTGGGGATTCTGAATCCTGATGAAACTGGGAAAACACCCAAAGGGTGTTTCAAGTCTTTTTACACCAAGTACATTTCTAAACTACAGTGAAAATGGTCATTGAAACTTTTCTCTTTCATTATGAACTGAAAAATTACCACATATATAAGACCATTTGAAGGCTTTTGGCTTTTAACAACTCAGCTCAAATACCAGTGACCTACACTACTCGCTGACCAAACTGGTCCATTGCATGGAGTCTGTGTTTAAAAGAACCCTTCCTCCCTGGTTGAAATTTTGTGTGGCTCCTCTACTGGTGCATCCCAGTCTTTTACAAGAACAAGTCATAGTGTCTATCCAGCATCTGCTCCCTGCATCTCATAGCTTGGCTTTTTCTGAATCACAGAATTATTTAGTTTGGAAAAGACCTTTAAGGTCATCGAGTCCAACTGTTAACCCAGCACTGCCAAGTCCGGCACTAAATCATGTCTCTGAGCACCATGTGAAGGTAGTTTACATTCCATATGGTTTTTGTAGTTTGTAATGAGGTAGTTAGTGAGATCATCAAACTCTTTTCACTAATGATTTGCAGTGACTGAAAATAGAAAATTCCATAAATTTTGCCCACCTTCTTTACTATTGCTGAGCTGATTTTTTCCTGAGGAAAAAACCAAGCTTAAGGTAAGATTCTTCCCTGCTACTACACTGCTAGTCTTCCTTCACAGTTCCTGCCAAAGGAAGTCAGAATAAGTCTCAAAATTTAATTATTTAAAAATCTTTTGTGTGTGCTTCATCCTTCCAGTAACATATTCCTGTATTTCCTGTTATATATTTTTCAGAAAGACCCAAGACTAACATGTTTTATTTTAGAAGGTTTATTTTCCTTCTGCCTTTTATTGTCTCTTTTTTGCAATTTATGCCACGAAAGATACCAGGGTAGTATGAAACAAAAAATGTTTAAAATTTTGTGTCAGGATCGAAAAGAATGTGTTTTTCTCTTGCTTGAGTTGTTCAAAAAAAGTGGAGGAGTTTTACATTTCCCAAAAGGCTGGAAAGGCTGAATCAGTTGGGTTTTTTAATCCGCAAGTCTGTGGCCTGAAGGAAAAGTGATACTTGAATATTTTCATGTGGAGTGTTACACTGCACAATGGTGTTTTTGTGACTCATCCATATCCATACTGAGAGCAGCATCCAGGCAGTTTTGCTGGATTAAACACTATTGACAGCAGCACCTTCACTGAATCACTGCCCAGCCAGGCTGCACGCCTGGGAGAGTGGAGCTCGCTCCATACTGGCCCTAGAAGCCATGTGAGAATACAATATCAGGAAGAATATTCCACCTGCAAGGAACAAGTGGAAAATGCTTGGTCTGAGGCAGAAATGATCAGAATTTGAATGGCCCTTTGAAGGCTGTGGATTCAGTGACAAGCTCCTGATGCACTGTACTATGTGCTGCAATGCAGAAAAATGTAAACTCGTTGCAACTGCATCATTGCAACATGGTAATAGTGCAGAAATCTAAAGCTACTTGAGCAGGATAGTATTAGAAATCTTGAATGTATTTAGAAATTTTGGCTATTAAATAGGCAATGCCATCAGCACAGATCAAGTAGAGTCCCTGCACAAAGGAATTGAACAGTAAAACTGATTTGAACATTCAAATATTGTGAGGAAAGAACATGAGAAAAGGCAGAGGGTGGTTTGTTACTGCTCCTTCGGTCCTCACAGAACATCCCAAGTCCTCCCTCCCTTCAGCCTGACCAGTTTGTCTGACTCTCCTCACTTGTCTTGTTTAATATCTCCTTTCCTGCTCCTCTCTGATTCTGATTCCCAGCCCAGGCATGGGAGTCCCATCAAGTGAGAGAAGGCATCTGGCAAACTCCTCTCTGTCCAGCAGACTTTAGAGCTGAAGGCATCGCTCACCTCCAGTTTGTGACTGAGGGAGATGAAGCAATGCACCAAGCACAGCAAATGAAAAAAAACCCTCCTGAAAACAGAGACAGGCCATTGTGCTTTAGCAAGCTCTAAACTCTCTAAACAAAGTCAGATTTTCCTCTAGGATACTCCTGCAGTTCTTTTCTCCTGTGGAGAATGCTTCTCACATACAGTTGGCTGCAGTAATCCATGTTGTTTGGGTTGCTGTGCTGGGTTTCAGCTCAGAGCATCAGCTTCTGTGGGCTGGGCAGTGCCACATCCTGGCATTCTGTATTATGTTGTCTGTGTCTAGAAGTGGTTCCTGCCCACCTCTCCTCTCCCCTCACACAGAGGCAGTGAACTCTATAACCTCATACCAGAAATTTGTTCTACTTTGAATTTGGCCTTACACAAGCCCAAGAAAAACTGTACAGATATGTGCTGCCCAAACCAGCAATCCTTATTTCCTCCATAGAAAAACCAGTGGGTGGAGTGAGTGCCTTCTGATGGCTGAATGTGGATTCTGAGCCACCAGCTGGACCATTCTGTCCTGAAAAGGAACAGCAACATTTTTGGCTAAGTGCTAAAAGTTTGCATATAAGAATCCAAAAGGAGCATATGGACATTGCTTTAAACTTGCCTTACGCTTTAAAAATATGCTTTACCAGAATTATCCATTTCAGACCTTCTAACCATGGAGTGAGAAAGTTTAATTACCTTTTTTTTCCTTGCTAGAATAAGTGACATCATAAATACTAGAAAGAAACAGAGTTATTTCAGGAATTTGAACTGGGATAAATCTGATTTCCAGAGACTTCCATCACCACTCCACTGAAGATACCAGGGGCTGTGCATCAGTTGTTTGAAGAAAGCTTTTGGTCCTTGCTCAGTTCAGCTTAACTCCACCATTCACCTCAGCACCCACACTGCTGATAAAATGGGCAGTGTTACCCAGTCAGTCTTTGTGATAACATGTCTGGGTGTGGCTCTTTGCTATTCCAAGTGGCTGATCGTGTAACAGTGATATGAAACTGTCCTGATGTGTGTAAGTAACCAGGACCACCACTAATAAAGTGCTTTTCACCCCAGAGAATGTTGTCCTTGAGAGCACCCAAGGGGCTTGCCCACTCACAGGGTTACTTCTAAAGCTTGTCTAGCAATCCAGGAATTATTAATAATTAGTTGCTCTCAGGAAAGGTCCTGTAAACACTTCCTCCCACACTGATTGCTGTGAGCAATTTCAGTGTGAGTGTGGGGAGAAAGCACTCACTGCTTTGTGGTTACTGCAGCTCCCCAGCCCTTGCAGAGCTCTCCCACAGCATTTGCCCACGTGGCTGTGAGTCCCCTCTCCTGTCACGTTCACTGTTCTGTTCACCGAGGCACCGAGTGGGGCACCAGGAGAGCCCCAGTGCCTGCCTGCAGCCCCGGGGGCTGTGCTGCTGTGCACTCGTGGAACGGCACTCGTGGAACCCCCTCCTGCCCACGTGGGTGGGTGAAGCCGAAGCAAGAGCTCCCGACCTCTCAAGAGCTCAGGGAGCAGGTGGCAGAGGAAATTCCCAGTTGACAGAATTCCACCCAGTAATGCTGACCTGAGTGCTGATGTCAGCCTGGGACACAGCTTCTAAAATTGCTAATAATGAAAAGGCTGGACACATTCCTATTCGAAGAGGCTTTTTAAATTCTCCATATGCTTCGTTTAAAAAAATTCTTTAATCTTTCTGATGTTTGCAGTACCCTGGAGAATAATGAGAGTTCTTTTCTCATTTGATGAGTCTATTGCTTTTACAGGATTTGAAACACTTGCTGACCTGAGTAGCTTATGACAAAACGGGATTTTGAACTCAGATCCAACTTGCTCTGCCTTGCTTCTTTTTCTAATCCAGAGTGAACCTTATCTGTTATTATTTTGTACTTCGCATGATGGGGTATCATGCTGGAGTAATTACTGCCACAGAGAGGACAGAAGGGCCTTGCTCTCACAGAAGGAAACCTGTGAACACAGCCCATCACTCCTAAAAAATTTGAAACCTGAGTGGAGAAAAGCAGGAGTTAAACTGGCTCCTGCATAACACTTGCTTTGTCTTACGCTTGATGTTCCATCCCTGTGCCTAATTCCTCAGTCTTGTCTTCCATGGTGACTTCGTTAGCAATGAGATGCTAATTAAATTTCATATTTACGATTAGAAAATAAAATCATTGGACCTTTTTTAAATAGATTTTTATGAGTTTTGGCTCAGTTAGCTGAGTCAGCAGCATGGATTCTGCAAGGCTGAACTCACCGGCTTTGAAAAAAAAAGATAAATAGAGCAACTAATGATGAAAGGAGAGTCTAATCTAAAACCTCATACAGTTTCTACACTGTATTAGCTTTTGAGCATAAGAAAAATAAATTTGTTTTGGTTCCTCGTAGAAAGTCATGTAGAAAGAACCCTTCTTTTATTATGTCTCAGAAGGTTCAAAGCTTAAAATTTCATTTAATTCTTAAAATCTCAGTTGTGGCTGGAGACAATATGCTGAAAAGAGATTGATGCATCAGCAGTGTTTGTCATCACCTGTTAGCTAGCAAAATATTTATTTCTCAGCTTAGAATTAACACAGGTAAGCACTGGCACACAGCATCTGCCCTCTTCCCCATGGAATGTGCACTGCTGGAGAGTTTATACAACACTGGGGAACCAGAACTACTTAAATACTGCTGCCAGCCAGATTTATGGGTGCTATAGAGAGCAGTTCCCTATTCACGTAAAAATTAGCACCTCACAAAGCTTTAAAGGCCCATTTTTCCAACACTTAGAATTTGAAGAATGTTCCAGTTGTGAGAAGATTTTTGAAAGCGCTCAACTTCAATTTAAGTGTGTACAGAAGCCCTGGTTTTAAAAAGTGCTTAACACTCAGCAGCCCTGTGATTCATAACACCACCTTATCCCACACTCCGAGGCAAGGCTGGCAAAAATCTGGCCATTTATTTTGATGCCTAAATACCACCTGTGCTCTTAGAAAATCTGACCCTAATTATGAGCTGTGCCCCGGAGCAGGAATGAGAAATAGGGGAAATCAATCCTCACGCGTGGGAGCCGTTTGCTTGTGCTCATCTTGTGTGTAACCTCACCTCAGCCACAAATGCAACGCTGCATTTAAAACAAAGGCTTTTCTGCACATTCTGCAAATGATTTTGTTGTCAGCCTGCACTAAGGAATTGTTGTGCTTCAAGGCATAAATTAGGAGAATAAAACAAACTTCCCCTGATTTTGGGTTGGTTACCACCCTTTGTACTGTTAAACATCTCCTGAAGATCAGGGTTTGGGTGCAAATAATCCCACAAATCTTGCTTTTGTTGTAGTTTTTGTAGCTCTTGTTTTAACAGCAGCTGCCCATCCTTACAGGCTGGGATGCTCACAGATGGAATGTAATTCTGGCATGACTTTACGGTTGTTATTTTCACAAATATTTATTTCCACTGTCAGCAGAGAATTCAATACAATTCTCATACTTCTTCTTACTTTGACTTGTGGTCAAGAACCACACCAGGTGATGACAAATAGTCAGATTTATTGCTATTTTAGTACTTTGTTTCTTCGGTCTTTCCAAAAAAAATACACATTAACCATGAACTGAACTGGCCAGAGTTTCCTGATGAGACCAGAGTTTAGTCTCTTCCCATGGTTAGTTAATTCTTTGGGGATAAATTTTCCACATGAAAGCTTTACAGTATTTTATTCTCTATCATCAGAGCAATGGGCTTAGTTATGGAGAGAGCAACAGAAGATGCTTAATTCCTCCTTGCAATGCTTTGAACATAGAAAATATAGAATTGCCAAGTATTTGGCATTATCTCTTCCCCGAGACAGCAAGACAAGGTCATGGAGACATTACCACTACAGAAATAATGGACAGACAATGTACAAACAGACCATTTTTCCTTTAGATTGCTACAGAAGTGACTCACAGGAGCCCTTCTGCCAGACGGAGAGCGAATTGTCTCTCTGTTTTCCAGAGATTGCTTTCCTGCTCTTAATTGCAGGTCTTTGGTGACAGGGGATGGCTAAGGAAACCCAGCTGACTTCTCTGCAGGAAAAAAAGACCTGTTTGAGGTTCTCCTCAGGCCCTTCCTGCTCCATCCAGAGCCCCCAGCTCTCTGTGGCTGTGAGAGCACTTCCTCTAAGACTTCCCTCAGCAGCGGTGTCACATTTGAAAGTTACCCACAAGCTCTGTTCAGAAGAAAAGGGAAGTAAGGCAGCCCCCAGCACCTTTCTGCCCGCTATATATAGGCTGTAAGTCTGAGAGAGAGGGTGGTGGGTGGAAATTTCCGGAGCTGCGTGACACAGTCCCACAACGCTGTCAAAACAGAGAGAGGGCACGGAGCAAGAAGAGCACAAGCAGGGAAGATCTATTCATAAAACAAGCACAACCATTTGCATGTGCAAGGAGTAAAATACCAGGCTCCTTCTGATTCCTGGTGAGGCTTTGCCCTTCCTAGGCCAGGCTGCTGTGATTTATTGTAGGCTTTTTCTCATCCAAGGGCATCCAGTTGTCCTCTGTGTGTGTTGTGTGCTGCTGGCTGAGATGTTCCTGCAGCTCTGAGCAAGGTGCAAGGATTTGGCCGATGAGCAGAGCACCCAGGACTGTGGCACACTGTGGCTAGGAGTGAAGCTCACCTCTTCCAGTGAGGTGTTGGTTGTGTAAGGTGTGCATGGCATTGTTCCAGCTACAGTGGAGCTACAGGAGGGCAGCCCATTCTTCAAAATTAGAGCCCATTTTAAAGTAATGCTTACAAAGACATCACAAAAAGGAACAAGGTGTAGATACCTGTTCTATCTACATAACCTATGCATTTACATAAAATGAGCAAAATGTATGTGTGAACCATGGGAGTCATCACCTTTAGGAGACTGGCCAGTGTTTGATCCAACAGGATATGTTGTTGGAAATTAGAAGCTAAACATGAATGGGTAAGTCTTCACAGAGCTAGGAGGGAGCTATTACACCTTTGCAGAGTATTTAAGATATTTAACTAAATCTATTCTCATCACAATCAGTGCATGCTGCTCTTGTACTGCAGTAAACAGTTTGCATGGGGGTTGTTTTTCATGTGTTTGGAGTAGTTTGTTAAGGTTGATCTTAGTAGGCAGGTTATCAGAGTTGGCTTCTTATTTATTCTTTCTTTGTATTTTGTGTGCTTTGACTAGCTGTGGGATTCTTTAATGCTGGGGCTGTGTCAGGGGAGGTTTAGGTTGGATATCAGGAAAAGGTTCTTTGCCCGTATGTTGGTCAGGCACTGCCCAGGCTCCCCAGGGAATGAGCACAGCCCCAAGGCTGCCAGAGCTCCAGGAGCGTTTGGCCAACGCTCCCAGGGATGCACAGGGTGGGATTGTTGGGTGTCCTGTGCAGGGCCAGGAGCTGGACTGGATGATCTTTGTGGGTCCCTTCCAACTCAGAAGATTCCATGGTTCTATGATTCTCCATATAGGTTTCTATTTGTCTTATTTTCCTACTATGTTATAAAGTCTGCTATATGAAATATTATTTTCAAACTTTCCTGGGCCATGGTGAATTACAGTGAGATTATCTGACGGTATTCAAGATTGGAGTGTGACCTTTTCTGTTTTAAGAATGGCCTACACATTTACTGTCAATTGTTTCCAAATTTGGAGATTGTTTAAGTGAGTGCAGTCCTCTCCTCGAATGCGTTCTGCGTTATCCTTTGACTGCCTGGAGATGAGAGTATCACCTACAGAGGGTCATTATCTGACTAGATGGAAAGTGTTCTTCCCTCTGTTATTTTTTTAAACTTCTGTAATGTAAGAGTTTGTAGAAAGTGACAATTTTTTCAAGAAACAGACTAAGTAGGAGTTTTGTTTGGCAGAGCTACAATTCTTTCTCTCTTCCTGATGTGACTTGTATTAATAGAAGTGAAATGTTACCAAGCCTGATAAGAATCAAGCTGTCTGTGCCAGGGCTGTGCGGGTTTCATCTGTACCAGTTAATGAACCTTTGTCCTTACCAGGTTTTTATGTAGCTCAGTCTGTGGAGATTCCTCACAAACACTGGCTCTCTGTACCAGAGAATGTGCTGGGTTTTGTAATTCAAGCACACATTTACTGGGACCTAACCTACTGTCATCAAAGCCATTTGCATCTTTGAGCAACTTGAATTTTTAATTCAAAGCTCCCCCTAAACACACAGGACTTGCCCCCAGCTGTGCCTCCTCCTCCTGAGCTGGCGAGAATCTCATTATCAATTGTAAAAACAAAGTGAGTCGGTCTAAAGAAAAAATTAACCTGGGACCCAGTAATGACTTCTGAGGCGTTTGTTGGACCAGCATTCTCATGAGCCTCGGCAGCCCGAGGACGACAGCTTCTTTCTTAGATCTTGGCTTTTAGCACACATTAGTTGAAAGGAAATGCTTGTGTCAGTAGCTGATGCTCCAGAACAGGAGGGCAGCTATATAAACATATTTGTACTACGTTAGCACAGCGATTTCTGCTGCCCTCCTCATCACCATGCGGAACAGGACGGAGCGTGTGTAGATTAAAGCATTTATTAAATGTCAGGCGCTCAGCTCTCCGCTGCTACTTCACAAAACCTTTAAAATAGATGCACTGAAGTCCTGTGGTAAATTATTTATTTTAATTACTGTGCCATTATCTTGATTTGCATGCTTAGAAGTAAAGCTGATTTCTAATGTTTCAGGATCTGTGGCAGGTCCTTCCCTATTTATTCCCACATTCCTTCCCTTTGCCTTTAGCAAGGCCTTTCCTGTTCTCATCTCTGCCTCACTTTAGTTCCTCACTTTCAATCTGTTGAGTTCCTGTTTCTGTAACTTTCTTTTTCTTTTCCTGTTCCCTTTTTTATATTACCTTTTCCCTTGACCTCACCATTTTTCATCCTCAAATCTTATCTTTCTCTTCCCCCTTCACTTTTTTTTCTGCATCTCTCACTGTTCATATCTCTCATTTCTCATTTACTTTTACACATATTAGCATTGAATAACGGCAGTTTGGCAGTTTCTGAAACCTGGGTATCAGATTCTCAAACAAGATGTGAAAACAGAATAATACCCATCTAGTGTAGATATTGGCATCAGGAGGACAAATCTCACTCCATGGATCCCAGACAGAACCCAGGTGACTCAGGGTGTCTGGAAACCAATCTTTGGAGAGCATTCCAAGGTAGAAGTATAAAATGGTGGAATGAAGAGTTTTGAACAGAGCATTTTCCATTCACTAGAGATGAACTGGATTCGAAATTCATGCCTAATTCAAAATGGTGAGATGAATCCATCCCCAGAATTTGCTCCTCTCTCAGTAGTGCATGAACTGTGTGTTACTGCCAGAGCTGGAAGCAGCTTCACTGTTTGTAGGAAATAGTGACACAGAGAAAAATGACAGTTGTCAAAACATCGTTTCAGCTATTTGCAGAGGAGGATTTTTCCATTGTCTTTGTTTATTATCAATAATGTGTGTGCTACAACCAGAGCTGATTGGATGTGCCTGTTGGAGGCAGCACAACCTGCTGCCAGTTGGCCATTGAGCAAAATGAGTCATTTCCTTCCTGTGAGATCAGGTGATGGGAGCTCGGAGCCTCTAGAGCTGCCAGACTTGAGGAAGAGGCAGAGCAGATACTGCCAGCAGGTGGGGTGTGCATGGGAAAGCACCAATCTCAGCCTTTCATGAAACAGGAATCATTACAGGATCCCAAGTATTGCTGCACCGATTGGGTCTTTGCAACAATATTCCATTGGGCAAAATAACGTTCGTAATGTGTAAATTGTGTTTTCCTCCAGAAAGCAGAAGGAATTGTATAGAATTTCATTTGCCGTTTCAAAACACACAAAAGCTCAATGTGGTAAGTGTGGAATCCAGTTCATTCATTGTTCAGCTCTTAGGCAGTATTACCCTGCAATATTGAAAGCTTGTCTGTCTTTGTGGCACATGGTGTTTTCTGGTTTAGGTGGTTCTAAGCAAACTGTTGGGTGTCCTGACTGACAACACCAATAATTGATCCATGCTTTATGCATGAGTTACCCTTCCTTCTTTTTCTGAGATGGAGTTTTGTATGGATCTGTTCTTAGGAAAGTAAATAAAGATAAAGAGAGAGATAATTAAAGAGAGTTCCAAGAGTATTAATTCTTCTGACCCCCTTCTCTTAGGACAAGAATAGTGATTAGACATAAATCTCTGATTTATTCCATTGCTTGGTTTATTTGGGGTTTTTTTTTCAGAAGGGAGAAGTACTGAATGAGAGCAACATGATAGAATCCTTCATTTCTTTTTCTCTCATTTGGCTGTTGAGCTTATAGTTATGAAAATGAAGGGAATTTTCTTGCTCTCTTCTGAAGCCAGATGAAGATGCCTCCAGAGTTCTCTGAACCAGTTAGGGAGTTTGGTTTGCTTCCTTCTCCCTCTCTTCTGTTCAGAAAAGGGGAGTACTACTCATGTTAGCTACTGAAGATCTAGCTTTACCTCCCTGAAGCCTTGCAGGTCTGCTGGTGTTTGGGGTTTCTTTTGTAGGCTGTGTGGAACAAGAAGATTGACTCAATTGAATTGAAGAGGACATTTTTGTGCAAAAATAATCCTATTTTGTGTTTAAAGCTTCTTGCTCTTCTGTTACTTTGGTATCTCTTATTCTATTTTTTTTCTTTTATATTTTGTTGAAATAAGTAAGCTGGTTGAATCTCTTGTATAAAGAAGGGGTTCTGACATACACAGAATGGTTCTTTTCATGTGCATCACTCTGACCCAAAGCAGAAATACAGCCCAGCCCACTCAGCAGTGCTGCTGCCTTCAGAAAGTGTTCTGAGGCCTGCAAAGTCTGAAGTAATAAAACGGCACTAATAATAAATATTTTTCTGGGGACTTTCCATCTCAGTGGTTCCATGTGCTTTGCAGTCACTAATTAACAAGTCCTACCTTGTCATAAACATACCCCTTGCCAGACTTGTTTTCAGGTGGGGACACTGAGGTAGAAAGAATGGATATAAAGTGCAAATTCTTAAAGGAAGATGAAGACACTGTCTCATCTCCTTTGGGAGTCTGGATTTAGACATCTGTATCAAAAAAAATTGCAAGGATAGGTAAGCAAATTTAGTCATCTTTATCAATGTTTAAACCTTTTAAAAGTGGTTTTCAGTACCACAGAACATCCAGAGAGCAGCCAACATAATTGGAAACTGCTGGTATTCAGTATTTCTGAAAGCCTGGAGGGCACACAGAGCTCTCCTGTCCTTAAGCAAAGGAATATAATTTCCTTATCACACTTTAAACTGTGACTTTCCTCTAAAAGTAAAAATAGCTCTAAATCCCTTTGTGGTTTTGTGGTTCTCTGATATTGCAAATCTGCACATATCCACACAAGCAGCTTTTGAGAAAATCACCCAGTTGTTACACTTTGTCATGTGAGGTGCTGTACAAACTGCAGGGAGAAAAGACATTGCCCCACGGACTCTGGAGATGTGCAGAGAAAGAGGATGTAGAACAACACCCTCAAAATGCTGAGGATAATTAGATACACAGTTTTAGAGTGTTGCTTTCATCTTTATTTTTGGTTTAAAGTATGATGATTTATATGTAATTCTTTCATATTTAGTATTTAACATAAAATTCTGTTCTTATTATAATATGCAAAACATTTTGTGTGCTGTGGTTTCTTTCTAAATACTGCCAGTCTGCGAACATCTGTGACAAATGCAAAAATCCAAAACATTACAATGGATTACCTCTTCCAAAATAAACTTTCTTCTGCTTCTCAGTATGAAGAGAAAGCCTTATTTTCCTATTTCACAAAGGGGATATCGGGGAATCAGAAACCTGAGCTGAAAGCTGCATTTGCAGTCAGCTACACGGCAATTCCTGAGTATTGACAGGCTGGCAGGAATTGAGAGCACGGGGATGCAAATAATTAAACAGCTGAAGGGTTAATTTCTGCACCATCATCAAACAAAGCACAAAAACCAAAAATGAAGCTTTAGATGTGACCTGATGATGAGCACTTTTTAGAACCCCTGGGTCTGAAGCCTGCAGGCTTTATTCCCTTGATCAGTGGAGAGTGTCACTGACATATGAGAGTGCGGCATCTGAGTGAGAACAGAGAGCAGCTTTAACTGCAAGGTGATTTGTACAGCTGAAAAATACACCACGAGAAAACCAGCAAACATCCAGAACGATTCATTTGTGTGTAACAGCCAGCAGAAGGATAGTCCCTGAGAGAGAAAAGGAGACAAGGGGAGCAGAGTGTTCCTTTTAATGCAGAAAGGGATTCTCTCTTTTATTTGTCTACATCTACAGAGACCTTTGAAATAGATGGAACTAGCTGAGATTATTACTGGATTAAGCTCTCCTGCAGTTAAAAGCTATTTTGTATACTAACTACTGAAAGGAGCAGCAGGAGAGCAATTTTTTAACTGCTGTGGTGATTTCTGATTTCTTTTTGCTTAATGTCTGTTGAAGTCAGTCCAAGTCTGTGACTTCACACCTGTGATTTGTAACGGATGCCACAGTATTTCTATGACATATCACAACTCCTGGATGTGTTAGTTTACAGCTTGAGAGGTGTTGGAATCACAAATTAGATAATGGTAATAAAGATCAGATTAAATAAGTGATTACACATTTGAAAATACTTTAAATCTGTCATTTTTAATTTTAGAAGTGAAAACAACTTTTCTGCAATATCATCATAGGAAGGAAGGATAGAAGCAGGGAATAAGGGCTATTAAAAACCTAGAAAATGCATGTACTGCTAAAAAAATTCTAAAATTAAAGCCAGTAATACAAGACCTTTATTGGTTTCCCACTGCGTTTCAGTTGTTACATCTGGGTTTTTGACCAGCACACCAAAATTTCAACCAATGGCAAGCATTTGGTTTCCTATTCAACGTTATATTAAATACTAAATCAAGGAATTATTTGCTCAGTAGGAGGAATTCTGCACTAATATCAGCTGTTCATTGCTGTTTTCTCTGGAACAGCTCCACAGGACACTGGAGCTCCATGGGGCTTGTGCTCTCAGACCAAGCAAAGGCAACGCCTCAAGCTCTGGGAAGGGGAGGAGTGATGCCTGTTCCACGTCCCTGGGAGCTGCTGGACAGCACAGGCAGCAGGACGGAGCTTAGCTGGGATTCTGGCAGGGCGTTTCCAAGGTGCAATTCCAAAGAAGGAAGCGAAAGGGAGAGTCTGACATTCCTACATGGCAGTGAAGGACCACTCCACTGAATGTTATTTCTCAGGGCTTGCTCCTTACAATAGACAGTGTTTAGCAGGAGTTCGCTACCAGAAATCTCCTTTTAAAATTCTTAGCCACTCAGCCAATATACTTATTACTTTCCCATTAAACATTATGTCCCCAAAATAACAGAATGGATGTATTATGCCCATACACAAGGGACTATTTGATAAAGATTTTTTTTAATGTCAGGTAAAAAAAAGGAAAAGCATATTCATGTTGAGAATTACGCTGATGAGTGAACTCTTCCTTGAATCATTTAGTAGAGAAATCCCTTACTAATGTCCTGAGGGAACTGCTGACAGTGTGCAATAATTTCTGGTTCAGCGCAGCAGATTACAAGATATCTTGCGTTTTATGAAATTCAGGCAAGTGCTTCTTTTGCACTCTGAGGTCCATCCATGAGCTCCCTGCTACGCTCCCAGAAATTAAAGGGCCTGTGACTCTCCTTTTTTCAGCTGCAGTGGATGGCTGTGGCTGTGAGCTGACTGAGGTGCTGTGTGACCTTCTGCTTCACTGCCTTCTACTCCCCAACGTCCAGCTTCTCCAATTATGTAGCGTTTGTTAAAATCACCTTTGAAGTGAAATACAGTTACTTCCAGAATAAGTGGTGGAGAGTAAGGTTCATGAGAGTGTGTGAGGACTTCAGATGAAGCTCGTTCACCTTTAGCATTCCTCCCGCTGCAACCTGCTTTGTAAAGCTTTTTCTCTGTTGTTTTACCTTTATTCTGCTCATTGCTTCAGTGTCGTTTTTGCCACACATAAATACAGGCATTCAGTGAGAATTTCACCCAGCCAGTGTGGACTTCATCAGATCAGGGAGATTTTTCCCCTAACCACAGCCTTGCCCTGAGATTCTGGATCCCATTGAGCTGCCCTGGTCTTCCTGGCCCTCTGAGGACTGCTGTCTCTCCCAGAATATGTAACAGCAGCCACTGGAGTAATGAATCCACATGCAAGCATCAAAGCAAATGTGGAATAAGTGGCTCCTAGGATGAGAAACTGCAAAGAAAAGAACTCTGCTGGACTACAGGAAAAGCCCCTGGCAATACTCCCTTAACTTGTCCATACCGTGGAGAACCATCCAAATTTTTCTCATAGAGATATTGAAACCCAGACTAGGATTTTTGACAAACTGGGAAAGCTTTTAAAAGCATCAAGCAGAGAGCATGCATTGTTTTTGTAGGAATATTATGTATTTCATTAAGTGAAAACACTGACAAACACATTATTTAGCAGATTAGCACTTTTGGCTTTAGTTTTCAAAATGAGGAATTAATAGCCCTTGTCTATGCAGTTCATGAGCTGGTTTTGCCCAGGGATGCTCTGTGTAACACAGGCTGCTCCCCAGTTCCTAAAGCTGGAAGCTGAGAAAAACAACACGTTGCTTTTGAGGTCTTTAGTTACTGATCGCCAGCAAAGCCTCATAAAGCACAGCTCTCGTCTCATATGATCCAAGAACTGCATATTCTTCTTCCACTAGGGTCTCTGAACTTGAAATAGAAGCTTATGTTCCACGTGCCACCTGGATCACAAGGTCCTGTGAAAGTTAGAATGCAAATACAGTACTGGTTGAAAGGTTAATATTTATTACAATATAAAGAAGGAAAGATTTTTTTTTTTTACGAAGTTTCTTTAGTTTTAACTTCAGTACAAGTTTTCTTGCCTCGCTGTAGCCTGCCATGTAACCTTCTCTAATGAGGTGGGTACAAATTAGGAGCTGGCAGGAAATTGCTTCGCAAGCACTCAGAAACCGTGTGACAACATTTGCATGAGTCAAGAACGTTTTCAGACTGCAGTGACAACGCTGTCACCTCCCCCCTCCTGCGGGGAAAGGCAAGGTCTGGGCTCGCAGGTACCTGCACCCACACCCCTCAGTGCATCCACAGCCCGCTGCAGACACAGACCTGCCTGAACTATTCCTGTGTGCAGCCTCCTGCAGGTGCTGGCTCATCACATCTGTGCAGGTTCACATCAGCACAGCTTGGAGGAGCAAAGGAGGTGAGGATGAAAGCCTTCGTTGCCTGCAGACAGTATTTGTCTTTGCTCTGAGCCCTGCAGGTTCATTCTCTTCTTGCCTTGCACTGTGCCCTTTGCCGTTGCCTCTCTTGAGCAGAGGCAACCTCTGACTTGTGGAGAGCTTGGTGGAGTTGGCTGAGTGCAGATTCGTCACTGGAGAGCGATGAGCAATAGTTCATAGGCTCAAGACAGCACTTCTGTGAGCTGTCATTTCCCAGGTGAGCTGTGGACAGGCTGCACTTCAAACAGCTTCAGTATTGGGCAAATCCAGCATTAATCAGAAGTGGTTCTGAGCTCATCCCATATGACATGGAAGCACAAAAAAATACTGAGATTAAAGCTGTCCTGCTTGGTGTTCATTTGCCAATTGTGTCCCTTGCTCAGGAGCAGAGCCAGAGATGGATGACTGCCTGGAGACGCTGAAAGATGAGGAGGAGGCTTTGTGGGAGAATGTGGAGTGCAACCGGCACATGCTGAGCCGCTACATCAACCCAGCCAAACTGACCCCCTACTTACGGCAGTGCAAAGTCATCGATGAGCAGGATGAGGATGAGGTGCTCAACTCCCTTATGCTGCCCTCCAAAATTAACAGAGCAGGTAATTATCTGGTCAGTGGCTCCATCTGCATTTCTGAGTAGCTTTGCTCTGCTTAGTCTGCAGAGAGCCTGTATCAAGCAACAGATTATCAGATGGAAACTCTTTATCTTATTTACAGGACGTTTAAAGTAAGGGGGGATTCTGCTGCTATTTTGATAGCAAAGACTCTTTCCAGTGCTGTGCAGACTGGAGCTCGTGGGGTTCAAATTCCTATCAAAGCCTTGGCAAATATTTCAGTTAACACAAGCAGCAGCCAGTGCCATTCCAGGAGCAGCTTCTCAGCTGTCTTGCAGTACTTTGTGATTTGTCACTGGAGGATCTGCCATCCCTGCCTGGTAAAGGCTGCACTGAATAACTTGTCCTTTGAAATTTCTGTTCCAGAGACCAATTTGCCCACATTCCTCCAGAATAACGATCAGCACAAACATATAGAATTGGTGGCATTACTTTATGGGTTCAGCTGAACTCAGTTATCAGCCAGATTTTGCCCAGCCCATTGTTGTGGCAGAGATGAACCTTAGGCAGATCTGATTTCAGGGATGTGGTACCTTGCTCGTGCTGCTGGTGGGGCTGATGTGTCACCTCTCTGCTGTCTGTACCCAGGCCGACTGCTGGACATCCTCCACACCAAGGGCCAGAGGGGCTACGTGGTGTTCTTAGAGAGCCTGGAGTTTTACTACCCTGAGCTCTACAAGCTGGTGACAGGGAAAGAACCTACACGGAGATTTTCCACTATTGTTGGTGAGTAGAATCAATCACAAAGGAGCCTGTTGAAATAAGGACTCTCTGCAAGACTGGGTTGTGGTTTTTTGAGGCAAGAAGTGGAAGTAAAAGCTAATTTGGTATAGCGTGCTTCTCAGTCCCTTCAAAGCAAAATGTGGTAGGTAATGTATAAAGCAAAGGGACATCCCAGCTGTCTGAATGAAGGTGAAGAGCTTCAAATAGAATGATAGGCATTACCAGAATTCTCAGGAGAAGCTATATTTGAACAGTGGACTAAATTACACTGACGACCTATGCATGTGCAGCCCATTTGAAGCATTCAGATTAATTGTACCTGTACAGATTTTACAAAGGTTGTGCTATTTCTACAGGCTGAGCTGAAACAAGACAGATGTAAAGGCTTCATCTTCTATCCAGACAAGTTGTGTGTATATTGTGATTCTGATACCAGCGTGCTATGTAATATTTGTACTGTTCCCAGTTGGACATACAGATGTGTGTGAATTCATGCAAATTCTGCACCTCTGTACATATTCTGGGCCATTTGTTTCTTACTTCTGCTGATCCTACTTATTACCTTATTAATAAAGTAACTTAAATAAGGTGCTTTACTAGACACTGATAAGCTGTTCAAACATTTTCAGTGGAGGAGGGACATGAAGGCCTTACCCATTTCCTAATGAATGAGATCATCAAGCTCCAGCAGCAAGTGAAGACAAAAGACATGCAGCGCTGTGAGCTGCTGGCCAAGTCCCGCCAGCTGGAGGATGAGCGAAAGCAGCTGAAGCTGAACAAGATAGAGCTGCTGACCTTCCAGGAGAGATACAACAAGATGAAGGAGGAGAGGAACAACTACAACGATGAGCTGGTCAAGGTGAAAGATGAGAACTACAACCTGGCCATGAGATATGCCCAGCTGAGTGACGAGAAGAGCATGGCTGTGATAAGGAGCAGAGACCTGCAGCTGGAGGTGAGATAAATGCTCTGGGGTGCTTTAGCCAGGAGCAGCAATGAAGGGTGCCAGTGGCATCTGGGAAAATGAGACCTCCCCTGACAGCAGAAAGGTGTAGAGGTCTCATTTGCTTTGCTTATCCAGATGCTTGGGGGCATCACTGTACAGAAATGCCAACTGCAGTGAGGTGTATTAATGGCAGATAATGAATTAACAGAACACAACTAAAAATAAAATGTAAAACATAATTGCTTGCTAAAAACATAATTTTAGCTTTTTTAGGCTCAGTAATATCTTGGTAGTGTTACCCAGCAGCACTACAGCTGCTGGAGGTTTATTCAGAAAGATATCCTGAATTTTCTCCTGTTTTTCCTGATCCAAATAGTCCATGTTCCAAAAGCACACTGTGTGGTCAGCCTCTTAAGTGTTTATCCTGTTTCACATCTCTTTATTTATTGGAGGATTGAGGATGTGCCACTTTTTTTTAGCCCAGGTGTTCTAAAATTTCACAAGCAGCCCATATGAGTTGTAGCTGGCAAGTAGCAGGTTTGTACTTGAGACTTCACCAGTTTAGTTGTGGACATTCAGCACCCAATTACCAACTTCTCGTTAGCATTTGCAGTTTAAGCTATTTTCCCCGTTATGTTTCCACCTGGAAGTGAGAGTTTTTTCAGAGCACTAAATGTCAGAGCTAGGAAGGATTCCCTTCCTCTCCTCTTTCTCCTTTTCACTGCTCCCTGGCTGCTCTAGATTGACCAGCTGAAGCATCGCTTGAACAAGGTGGAAGAGGAGTGCAAGCTGGAGAGGAACCAGTCTTTGAAGCTGAAAAATGATATTGAAAACCGACCCAAAAAGGAACAGGTTCTGGAGCTGGAGCGGGAAAATGAGATGATGAAGACTAAAATCCAGGAGTTACAGTCCATCATTCAGGTATAAAGGCAGCTTGCTGCCTTTAAAATCCAAACTCACACATGCTCCAGTTACAGTGCAGGAAGTGTTGGCTGAAACCTCTGCCTGCAAAGCTGCAACCAACATAAGTGCAAAGTTTGGACAAACAGAAGGCTGCTTGAACAGCTCCCAGCTGCCTGGAGTGCACCCTGTACAGGCACATGCATGAGGAAGAGTTCTTCCAAAACAGTCCTCTAAAAAAATCAAGTGTATGTGAGAAATTGGCTCTTCCAAGAGTGCAGTGTTTAATGGCTGAACATTGTACCAGCCTGTCACTACAAATCTGTGTTAAACAGGCAGCACAGAAATTTCTGATGGTGGCTCTGTGTACCCCGTGTTAGGCTGTTGTCATTTCTTTGCTGAAAGGTTTTAATGAAGCAGAGGACAATAAAGGTTCCTGTACTTGAGTGGTCACTAAGCACCAGGGTGCCCTGCAGAACCCTGCAGTAACTTGCACAGGGAGCTTCACTAACCTGTGTTTGTCAGGTAGGGAAAACAGTGGATGTGCAGCACGTTCAGGACACCTCTGTGAGGAACTTGGCCAAATATTGGGATATATGTGAGACTACTTAGCACTTTGTTGGAAAAGGCTTGTGGCATTTTTAAAATGACACTTTAAAATTATCAATAGAAGGCCTTTCAGAAATGGCTGTAGCCTCTAGCAGTGCCTAACGATTCTTAGTTCTAACACAAATCCAATTCAAAGGTTGAAAAAGAGTGTAGGATAGAAGATTCTGGGAATTCTGGCCCATGTAGGTCTTTTATATTAATTGAAATGGTCTTACAGCACTTAAAGAAACAGAGAAATAGCTAAAAATAGGATTTAAATTCTCCTAAGCAAAAGTATAAATAAACTCAAACCAGTTTGTTTTAGAAATGCTTAGGTATGCTTAGAAATACTGGATAACCAAAATGCCCCTGAAATCTCCAACTCAGTCTAGGCATTTCAAAAATAAATATGCATATGCCTTACTGGCGTTTAATGCTTTTTTTATCTTCCATTTATGGTTAATTTTGGATGGCAATTATGTGTTGGAACCTGCTTTGGTAATCTTGTTAATTTTAAATCTGAAAGAAATTATATTCCTGGACAGTGTAGAAAATGAAGCAGTGGTATAAGGTACTCCAGGCATGTTTAATATTCTCTAAGCACAGCCCTGCAAAGCCTGTGCATGCTTTAAAAATTCTTCTGAATATTTTCTTAGACCCTGCTCTTTGGAAAAGGGTGATTTTTGTGCTCAGTGAGAGCTGATTAATAGAAAAGGGTTTTGAATGCAGGGCTTGGAGTGAAGAATTGTCATTGCATCCAAACTGGATCAAATTATAGCCAGTACAATAGACCAGTAAAACAGTTCCTTCATCAGACTATTCTGACAGCAAGACAGATTTTATTCATCTTTTCTGACACTGCTTTAAAATATGAACAAATGTCCATCCCTTCTTCTGCTTTCCCATTGCAGTACCTTGTTCATTTGCTATTCCTCCTGCTTGTTACTGTCTCTGATACTTCTCTCCCTGCAAAACTATTTTCTGTTTCCCTGGCCTGGCTCTAAAAAATGTCTTTCCTCAGGCTGACAAGAGGGGTTTGCCAGATTCAGACAAAGCCATTTTGGATATTCTGGAACACGACCGTAAGGAGGCACTGGAGGATCGTCATGAGCTGGTCAACAAGATCTTTAATCTCCAAGAGGAGATTCGTCATGTGGAGGACTTGAGAGACAAGGTGAGGAGTGGAAGGGGAGGGAGATGGAATATCTCAGGCTGCTGCCCCAAATGCCTCTGAGAGCAGTGGTGGTTAATAGTGTGTCATTTCCAGTATCTTGAGGAGAAAGAAGATTTGGAGTTAAAGTGCTCAACACTAGGAAAAGACTGTGAGATGTACAAGCACCGCATGAACACTGTGATGATACAGCTGGAAGAGGTGGAAAAGGAGCGGGACCAGGTATCTCACAGTTAAAGTGGGGGAAATCAGTAGCAAAAGCCTCTGTCTGCTCTGTGTCACTTTGGGGAATTGCAGGTAATTGGGCCCAAAATACCATTATGAAACAAGCAGTTAAAAGAATTACTTGTTGGGATTTGCATTATGGTAATTAAACACAGGGTAATATTGGGTTGTTTCCACAGTGTAGCATCTGGCAGGCAGGACCAGGATGTTAACAACAGCTCCTGCAAGGCTTTATGTCAGTGTCAAGTCACCCCATTGACACTCTGGGACATTTTCCTACCAACCCAGTGGGAGCTGTAAATGAACCACCCTCATCATCATAATTTTTAATGGTGCTATTGTGGCTCATCCTGGTCCTGATTGCTGTGTTAATGGGTGGCTGGGTACCACTTCTGGAGTCCCTGTTGCCAACACCTCACAAACAAAAGCAGCAGGAGAAGAGTCTGGTGCCCAGGTGCCAAAGAGGTTTCCTGACCCCGCTGCAGGCGTTCCGCTCGCGCGACGAGGCTCAGACGCAGTACTCCCACTGTCTGATTGAGAAGGATAAGTACAGGAAGCAGATCCGGGAGCTGGAGGAGAGGAACGACGAGCTCCGGATCGAGGTGGTGCGGAAGGAAGCGTGCATTGTCAACCTGGAGTGCAAGCTGCGGCGCCTCTCCAAGGACAACAGCTTCCTCGACCAGGTGTGGCTCAGCAAGACAGGCATCATCTCTTTTTCTAAGATTTGCTTTTGCAAACATTTTGGTCTGGAAGGGAGAGGGGACTTTTTAAATTCTTTCCATGAATTAGCTGAAAAAAATAATCTCCTCCTACTATATGTCAGTGTTGTAAATTCTTTGCTGTAGTGTTGTTCAAGTTGTCTGTCATGCACATGGCTTCCCAAAGGCTGCCATTCCACAGCTTGGCTTTAAATAGAAGGGAAAAAATGTGGAAAATCGATGATTTTCTACACTGGGGTAGAAACGACAAATATTTTTTAGGAACGTGAATGAAACAGAATTCAGTTAGTGAACAAAAATCCCCACAAATCTCAACCCAAATTACTGATTGGGTCTGGAGCCACACTCTACATGAGCTTCTGAAGCACTGGAGTCTCAATAGGTTCAATTGGATTACTCTAAAGGAAGGTCATGGGTTGTACCAAGCTGGTCTCAGAAATAAAGTGTTCCCTTGTGATCTTTAGAGTTTGCCACGGAATCTTCCCATTACCGTTATCTCCCAGGCCTTTGGGACTTCTGGCCCAAAAGCCAATGGTCAGGAAGCCGATGACTCCTCCACTTCTGAGGACTCTCCAGAAGACAACAAATTCTTCTTGCCTGATCAAGTTCGTCTCAAGAGAAGAGTGAACCTAAAGGGGATCCAGGTGTGTGTGAATCTGAGGCTGGAATGACACAGAGCAGGGACTGTTAGAACTATCAGACATAACACATGTTGTGGCCGTGCCTCTGAATCTGCTGTAAAGATAAGAATAGATCTGTGTATGATAGTGAGCTGTCAGTTTTTGCCCTGTGGTGATTTGCATCTTGAGGAGCAGATCTAATCAGGCTTCATAGACTGTTTTCTGTCCCTTCTCCCCGTTTTCTGTTTTCTTCTTGCTTCTGCTGTTCATTCACATTCTTGGAGCGTTGTCAATAAATTGATTCTTTGCCTCCTTAACATTAGTGGAAAAAAAAATGACATAATGCCTGAGGTCCAACACACATTGAAGGTGAAAAACGAAGCCTGGGTGAAAAAGCTCTCAGCAGCTGTAAGGAAAAATAGAAAGAAATGGACACAATCTAGAGCAAAATTAACTATCTAATTTAGAATTAAATTATGGCAATTTCCTCACCCCTAACAGGAAGGGGTAGCATGAGTTAGGTTCATGATTTCCCCAACTAGCTGCATTCACATGGCTGTTATTTGATGCTGGATTCATGAATTGTAAAAAAACCCCACAAAAACCTAACATTCGGGCTTTTGAGGTTCTCTTTCCTTTCATCTGCATTTGAATTCTCCCTGCCCTTCATAACCTTTCTGAGCTCTGACTGGCATTATTACTTACGGCGATAGAGCTGCATTTTTCACATTGCACACTCCAAAAGGATGCATGTTGTATTAACAGCTGCCTGAAACCAGTCCCAAGGCACCCACTTCACCTTTTGTCTCTTTGTTTCCTCAGCAGAATCTGGAAATTGCAATGTATTTGGGCCAGACATTCAAAAGTAGTCAGGTAGCTCACCCTACATCACTGCTGTAGTATTTAGATACCTAAATATCTTCTCAATTTTGGGTCCTGTTGTTTGAAGGAGGGCAAGTATATTACAACATAACAGTGAAAAAAGGTGGTGAAAATACCTGGATTACAGTGTGTGGTAAATATTCTGCATTTGTGCTGATTTTTGTGCTCTTTCTTTTAGATAAGTCCAAGAGCTAAATCCCCTGTCAGCATGAACAAAACATCAGAGTTTCAAGGTCAGAAAGAGCACCCATGTCCTTATTCCTTTTCCATTGCTTTGTCTCTTTCACTTAATCTCTTTAAGTTGTTTTAACAAATATGCCAAGCAGAGAAATTCTTAACTAAGTCCAAGTCAGTAAAAAAGCAGTTTCTCTCACAGATACCAATGTAATAACTTAAAGTAGTGAAGTGTTCTACTTCACTGTCCTCTCCATCCAAAGATACCTCCACGGGCACACGATGTGCATCCCATAGCTTAGCCAAATTTTCTGTTTACTCAGTTTTCCATTTAGTTTACAAAAATTGTAAAGTCATTTTCGTAACATCTGTACTAAAAATCATTATACCATTCTCTTTTTGCTGTTGGAAAAATCATCCAAGCTGAAAAGGCCCTAATCTAGTGATTGTCTAATGAGTTCCTTTGTCCTTCAGCAAAAGGGAATTAATTTTAAATCTAAAGCATTGCAAAGGCTGGGAGAGGGGGATTGACCCACACCCCAGCCAGCTGCCAAGTTACCAAATTTGTTGCTGTACACTCATGTTTGAGCTACTCCTAATTCCTCTTGTTTGTGTAACACTGTCCCTGAACCAAACACCATCAGAGGCAGCACTCCTTCAGTTGTTGTGTGTGCCCCTGTTGGACAAAATATCATGGGAAACACGGCTCCTGCTCCGAGGTGTTCCGTGTTAAACAGCAGCTCTGCTGTCAGGCAATGTGCAGTGTTAGTACCAATCACAGGTGCTGAGGAAGGGAAGGAGTCCACATTCACTCTGTCTTACCTGGGGCTGCTCAGGGATCTCAGGCTTCTTGGTCACTGTTGTAAATTTTTTATTGTAAAAAAAGTGTAATTCAATGAGCCAGCCTTGCAGATCGCCAGATTCAGGTGGTGAAATTGAAACATGAACTCATGAAACAATCCTTCTTTAATTTGTCAAATGGCATTCATAAATCTATTAAAAACATCCAGGACAGAGCTGAGAGACGAAGTGGGCAGGAGTCTGTGCAGAGGGATGGGAATTTCTGTGCTTTGTTGGGAACTGCTGGGGAAGGAACGGGAGCTGGAGCTGCAGGGCAGGAGTGTGTCCGGGGCTCCTGTCCGGTGCAAGATCAGCTGAAATGGAGAGAGAACATCAGTGCAGGGCACATCTGTGAAAGACTCTGCGCTGGAAGTGCTCTGACATGCTTCTCTCTGGTGTGTTTTCTGTTGTTTCCCTTGTCCCCGTGAGTGCAGCAGTCAGAGCACAGGATGAAGACGGGGCCGAGGGCAGCACCGGCCGCACGGACACGAGCTCCTCTGTGTCCATCAGCAACTCCATCAGCAGCTGTGAAGTCACCAAGATCGTAAGGATATCCTCTGCCTGTCTACAACCATCTCTCCTAATGTGGTTCAGAGCTTTCACAACTCAGTATTAGCACTTCCCCAGCATCCCAGCTGTGACCACATTCAAGGCCCTTGTCAGAAGCTCCCTTAATCCTTTTACCAGTGTTTTGTTAGAACTATGTTATTAGCCTTTCCCAGAATCACAGAATTGGTTTATGTTTATTTAAAGATATTTCAGAGTATTTATGACCTCTTGCTGTCTCCTTATGCCATTTAACATTTACTGTTAGAAGAAAGAGATTTGCTTTGAAAGCTGCTTTGTAACTTACCTGAAAAAAAATTAAGGGTTTTTTGAGTTCTATAATGCTTTTCCTGTCTATAAGTAACAGTGAGTGAGGAAAGGGGTGCAGATCACAGTTGGAAATTTCTGCATACCATAGTCAAACTATTTCTTCCCTGCTTGCTGTATCCCCATAATCTTCCAAGGTAGATATTCCATTATACATAAGTGAGCACTGACACAGCAGGACAGGCAGATAGAGAGAGTGCCCTTGCAGAGTGTTAATAACAAAGAACAAAACATCTTTCTAGAGCACCGTGAAAAATGCTGCCCCCAGGAAATTAAAATTATACTCAAGAATAGCCAGGAAAGAACTTGCTGCCACTCATAATAAGCTTAGCTGGGTTAGGAATATTTTTTGGAATATCTGTTGGATGTTTAGATGACTTATACTGTCTTCCCTCTAGTGCAATTCTGGGTTTAGTTTTCAGTGTACTGGAAGATTAATTATTTAATATATGGAGATCTGTATTTTTCTTCCTCATTCCAACTATATATATATTTATATAAGTACACATCCTGCTTTTCATCCCCCTCCTCCTATGTCAGCTGTGCCACACGTACACCACACATCAAGGGTAAAGTTACAATGGCTCAGTAAATCAGGCAGTTATGTGGTCACAGGAGAAGGTGCAGTGCCAGCACACAAGCTGTGCATTGTGCTAAAAACTGGGATATATGAGTGCTCTTGGATTCTGCACGGCTAGAATCAACTTCTCCTCTTTTTCTGTGTGTGCTTCTCAGTGCAGAGTACAGCCAGTGCAGAGCACCATTGCTAATGCTGCTGTGAGTTAGAAGTGAGGGCACATTTCAGCCAGATAACCTTTCTGACACCTTTTGCTTTCTCGTTCAAAGCAAACCCTGCGAAATCGCAATGACAGCATCATGTCGACCACCCCTGAGCCTCCCGGGAACGATTCCATCGTGCGGCGCTGCAAAGAGGACACCCCTCACTGCAGGTGGGTCACAGGGGGAAACCTGCCCCGAGCCTGCTGGCACAAGGACAAGGGAAAAAGGGCTTAGAGGTCCCTGTGTCTGCCTCTGATTGAAGAGCCTCTGTAAGGCAGCAGGATTAACTCCCAACTTCTCAAGGCTGCAGCCCTTCATCCCACATTTTGTCCAAACCACTCGGGAGTGTCTGACAGTTCAGCCGGGATGGATGGCACAGTGATACCACTGCAGCAGGGACTTTGTAATGGACAGAAACACAAACAGGACTGGAATGACTCGGCACTGATGCTATTGGAGAGAGTGCTCTCTCTACCTTCATGCACTGATCCATCCCCCTTTTCATTCAGTTTTTGCCCCTCAGTTCCACGCTGCCCACGTGTCCCTGTTCCTTCCCCTTCTCTCAAAGCTGCCCTTCTGCTCTGTAAGCTGCCGAGCAGAGCAGAGCTGCTTGCACGTCTGTGAGGAGTGCAGGGGAGAAGTGGAGGAGGGAGGTGGTTTTTGTGAGTCTCAGGGTCTGTTTCGTAGCAGAGCAGGGAGGGCAGAGAGAGACTTTGCCCTTGGCTTCACCTTCTGCTGCAGCTTCCACTTCTGTCAGGTCAGGGCCCCGTGGACTTCCCCTGGCAGTGAAATCACATCAGCTGGTGAGTGGGAAGTTGGTGGCAGGAAGGAGAGAGACCTCTCCAGCCTCACAGTTCCTTAAAGGGCATTGACCCCTTTTCTAAAAGGTTTTTTGCAATGTGATACTCAGACATGCTGTGTTGGTGTGGTGTCAATAGCATCAGTGTCTGCATCAGAAATACCAGGAGACACAAATACATTCCCTGAAGGTCCCAAGCAGAAGGAGAAAAGAAAAGAGCAGACCAATTTAGAGCAAAGCAATATACGTGGAAGGTTTAGATCTTTATTAGATCTATTTTTAATATCTAACCTTTATTAGAACTTTATTCAGATTTTTATGTTTTTCAAAACAATCTGATCTTGGGCAGACTGCCACTTCTGCCTCTCTCTCTGGACAGCTTTGCAAGACAGCTTTCCACTGAGGGCATCCTCAGCTGGTTCTCCCACATAATTTTCTAGGCTGCTGAGGATTTAAGCAGTGCTTATTTTAGTCTCCCTTAACTTCTCCTACACTGTCCTCCAAGTCCCTTTTTAAAGTGTGTTGTATTAATTCAAGATGGGGAAAAGGGTTTTTTTACTAATGATTTAAATGTTTTGTGCTTCAGGTACTTGAGAAGCCTTTGGCATGCCTGAACTTTTCAACATTTGCAGTGTGTCACAGAACACAGCAGAGATTACATGGAGATTATTCATCTTGTGGATTTATTTCACTGTAACTCTGGCTGTATTCTGTTCTGTGTGTTAAGGCATTGGAAGACTGAGTTGCACTGAAATCTGAATTTTCCCCTCATATTAGATATTCTTCATGTGGAAAGAAAAGGTACCCTGGAACGAGGTCTGAATGTGGGCTTACTTTGTTGAGCTGATAATCACTAAAGCCAAGTATCTCAAGAGCCTGCCCAAAAGTTCACTGTAGTTTATAACTTTATAATTAGCATGATAAATTTTTGTAACTTATTTGTGAACGTAATCCAGAATAATTGCTGTTTGCAAGCCAAGTTGCAGGTTTCACAGTTCATCTCATCTTAATTTGTGTGGAAAAAAAAGGTGAGATCATCATTTAATGTAGGAAAAGGTACATTATTTCCCTGCTTATGCATGGTGTAAAAATAGCTGATTCTCTGCAGCCCAGCTGCAAAAATTCACCCTTCAGCTGAAGCCAAATATGAGGAATATCAGCTCCACAGGAGACCTACAAATCATTCTGAATGGGAAAAACAACAAGCTGTTATTTAAACAGCTTTGCAACCAAAGGACATGCTTTAATGAAATCGTTCTAGTGAAGCTGACAGATCACTCACTTGGCTGGACAGCCCCAATACCCCTGTAAGAGCAAAATTTTAGTGAATTTTGAGTGGTTTTAAGGCCAACCAATCTAGTCACCTTGACCAGGAATGGCTGTGTCACTGGGAGCTGGGCTGGGAGCAGAGCTGTGGCAGCTCCTGTGCAAAGCCTGGAGCACCTTGCCATTCTGCACTGCAGGTACCTGAGTAGCCATGCGAGGTGCCCTGAAACTGCTATAAAATGCTTCAAATACTTTAAATCAAGCAGATAAATTACTCCTTTTCTGCTGCACCTCAGTAACTTCCCTTGCATTCACTCTGGCTAGCAGTGAACTTCTGGCTTTTTGCTCTGCTGGAAAACCCCCCTGGTGCAGTGCATGCTCAGCAGGCATCGTGCAGCCCTTTATCTCTGTGCTGAACCAAGCGTGGTGTGAGTCACACACCAGACCATCAGTCAGCAGCTTCCTTTTGTCCTCAGCAAAATCTTCATTCCCTCACTGCTGTTGGCAGTTCTTCCTTCTGAACCTTCTTGTGCTTCACATGCTTCCCATGCTGGCTGACACATGTTGTCTCCTGCCCTTTTCTGTGTCTTCCTCACATCCTCAAGGGTGGTACTTGCTTATTTTATTGCAGCTGCACCACTGCTTGATGCAACACTTCCGACATCTTCCTTTCTCACAGAAGAAGTTCCTCCTTCAGAACGTAATGAAATCTGCCAAAGCTGGAAATCTGCTGAAAGCTGGGAAGTGTTCAGCTTTCTCTCTCTTCCGTTATCTCATGCTTTGTTTTTATTTCCAGCCTGGTTGAAGAGGACAATGACAGCTTTGGATGTGATGCTTTGGAGCTGGATGGTAAGCAAGAGGATATCATGTATAATTGAAATATGAGCTAATATGTGATCAGCTCCCCTGCTACAGAGACTGTCAGATAACCAGCCCTGCTCTAAGTAAATGGGACACACAATCTGTAAGTAAATCAAGAAAACAAGGGGTCAGCCAGTGGTGAGAAGGGGAAAGCAATCATTTCTGAGGAACTAAGTGGGAAAAGGGTTAGATTTTTTACTCTGAGGGTGGTCAAACACTGGAACAGGTCCAGAGAGTTTTAGTCAAACTCTTTATCCTTGGAGATATCAAAACCCAGCTGGACAAAATCCTGAGCAATCTCCTTGAGCTGACCCTGCATTGACCTTTGACTAGACAGTCTCCAGAGGTCCCTTCCCACTTTCTGTTCCATGAGAGTGGCATTCCTTGTGCCATGTCCTGTGGATATGAATCATTCCTCTGCATGAAGAATTTCCTACTTCAGCTTTGGCTGGGATCAATTAAAATTCATTTTCCCCTTTTCCATCTTTGTCACTTTATCTAGGACTCATTATCATTCTTGTTACTCTTTCCAGATGACAGTCACGACAGGCACTCACATGGAGCTCCTTCAGTGCACTCTTCCTCTTCTTCTCATCAGTCAGAAGGCCTGGATGCCTATGAGCTTGAGCATGTCAACTCCATATTTAGAAAGTTCTCTCTGGAAAGGTATTTGAGATGCCAGTTTGCCTGTCTTAGAGACTGAGAGGAAAGGGTGCTGTGGTAGAAATTCTATTTATTTATTAGTTGCTGAAGTTACAGCGGCAGGAGTGATTATGGTAGCAGCAGTATAATGTTGTCTTGGAGCCCTTTCATGTCCTGTAAACCCATGAAGGTCATCCTAAAATTTCAGAAACTTCAAGGCAGACGAAATGTTCTAAAGGCTTCAGTTTCTCCTTGTGATGTTGCTATCTTGCTGCAAGAGCTTGCTGAGTGGAGAACTGTTATACACTGAGTTTTCAGAGATGCCAGATGCTCTTCTCCAGAACTTGTGCAGTAATGAGGAAGATTTCTTAGATGCTAGTGCTTGATAATACTAGAAGTTTATTTGTATATCTCTCATTTCTCGTGCGTGCATTTAGCTCAGAGTGAGATAACCAACTGTCCCTTCCTCTCATGGACACAGACCCTTCCGTCCCTCTGTCACGTCTGTGGGCCGCATCAGGAGCTCATGCCACACGATCCAGCGCGTGACGCTCAACGGGGACAGCCTCAACTCTGAGATCACCCTGCTCGGGGGCAATGACAAGGGCAGCTTCATCAGCTCTGTCAAGACAGGCTCCCCTGCAGAGAAAGCTGGCCTTCGGGAGGGCCACCAGATCCTCCTGGTGAGTGTGAAATCATCACCAAGCAGCACAGGGTGTCTGCCCACCCACCTCTGCTGTCCCTGGCATCCCATGAGCACAAGTTCAACAGTGCTTCTGCCAAGTTTCTCTTCACTTAGTTTTCCCTCCATTGCCAATGTTCCCAAACTGTTTTCCTATTAAAATGCCTCCAAAAGGGAAAAAAACACCCCCCACAATTTATATTCCTGTACTCCTTACTCTCAGGGAAGCCTGGGATTGTCCAAGTGCTGCAGTTCTGTTGACTGCTAGCATTCCTAATTTGAGAGAAAAAAAATCTATAATTAGGACATAATCTACGTCCTGATAGCAAAGTGTCTGCATTGTTTAATAAGAAAAAGATTATGGCACTTTAAAAAAATGCTTTAATTGACTCAGAGATTGAACCTGCACTGGAGAGTAATATTTCTTTCATGTCTAGTTGGAGGGCTGCATTAAAGGGGAAAATCAAAGTGTTCCCTTGGATACTTGCACAAAGGAAGAAGTTCACTGGACAATTCAGAGGTGCAGTGGTCCAGTAACACTCCAGTATAAATCAAATCATGAAGGTAAGACCAAAAGTATTTCTTATCTCAGGTAGTCCCAGGGCTTTTATAGCAACTTGTGCTATAAGAAAGTGACAGGACCAGCATATTCTTTGTATTGGGATAAATCTGGAGCATGCCACTGGTGTTAATTACAGCTCCTCTGTGGAACTGCTTCAGCTGTTAGCCTGGTGACTGAGAAAAAAAAACATGTGCTTGTCAAAAGGATTCTGAAAAATTTACATGGTGGCCAATAGCAACATGACTCATGAAACACACTCAAGCTTATTTTGATGTACAGTTTTCTGCAGTACAATGTGGTGAGCTGAATGATCTTTATCCAGCTGGTCGATTTAGCATTTACCTGATGGAGTTGCCCTGTTTATTACCTTTGTGGCTTTATCTTATCTTTTACAGCTGGAGTTCATGTGTGGCGAACAGAATTTGATTTTAGCGTTCAGGTTCTATAATGATAATTTCAGGTTATGGATCAAAAATTACATTCCAAAATCCATTCTTTACTGGTGTGTATAAATGGGCGTTCATGTTTTTATGCTGGTTAGAGAATTTCAGTTGCATAGATCACGCAGGAAGTGATGCCTTTGATTTTCTTTGATGTTTTCAATGATAGGAAAGACTATTGCAATTTTTTGAGCATCACTTAACTGCAGATAAAGCATGTTATAGATTCTGGGAGTGCCAATTAGAGCTAATAATAAGGGGAATAGCTTGTCATTAAAATTGGTGGCAGAACTCACACTGTACTTAGAAGGCAGAGCTACAGCTGTCTGTGTCTTTGCTGAGTTCTCTGTTCCACAGGTCATGTGGGGAGTACTGAGAATGGAGTTACCTAAAAGTAGCATGAAAATGAGAATATTTCCACAGAGCTGACAGCAGCAGCATGGGCTGTCCCTGAGTCAGAGCCCCAGCAGTGTCCCTGAGGTGCAGGCCCATGATCTTGCTGGAACTACTGCAGGCAGCACTCTGGAAGTACAAACCTCTCTCAGAGGAACCTCAGGAGTTTGTGCTGTGGCTTCTCCCAGAGGGAAAGCAGCACCAGCAGAGTGTGAGATCCTGCCTCACCCCTTCCCTCCCTGCTGCAGGGTACCGCAAGCTGCTGTCGGAGCTGGAGGAAGGGCTCATCACCTCAGGGGACTCGTTTCACATCCGCCTGAACCTGAACATCTCCAGCCAGCTGGACTGCTGCTCCCTGTCCGTGAAATGTGATGAGATCGTCCACATTCTCGACACCATGTACCAGGGCAGGTGTGAGTGGCTGTGTGCCAGGGTGGATCCCTTCACTGACAGGGACCTGGAGATGGGCACCATTCCCAGCTACAGCAGGTGAGGGTGATGCTGAGTGACCACGACTGAGAGCAGGGATCTAGAAACAGGGAACTTAATTACTGCTGTAAGGAAAGAGGTGTCTGTGTCTTACATTTTGAGCTCAGGTCTGGTGATGTTAAACTGTAGTATGAACTATAAAACTTAAGAACTGAGATTCCAGATGTTACCTGAAAAAATAAAGTAGGTTGCTCAGAAAGTATCATATGCAAATATTCCATGGATATTTTTTAATCCTTAACTGCACTGCAGTTCTTCACATTATTTTGTTCCTGCCTTTACTGCATGGTTCAGTCAGTGCTCACTGCTATTTCTATTTAATCTTTTCTGTAGGCACAGACCTATTGCAATCCAGCTTTCTTGAGAGTGGTTTCGAAAATATCTTGATCTATGTGATTTCATCCTTTCTTTCAGAGCCCAGCAGCTCCTTTTGGTGAAGTTGCAGCGATTGATGCACAGAGGAAGCAAAGATGAGACAGAAAACTCCTACAACACCCTTCGGGCACTGCGGGTAAGTATCTACAAACAAAGTCTTTTTAACACCTCATACTCCCCTGCTACTGGTTTTTCATGTTTCATTTTTCATCATCATTTTACAGAAATTCCTGTTTACACTCTCTGTAGGTTTTGATTGTGTCAGGCAATGGGCACCTTCTGTTTGCTTTAAATAATATTGTCCCTGGGAATGAACCCAGCTCTGGCTCACAATGAACCCTTCCAGCTAGGAGGGACTTTAAAAGTCCAAACTCTGTTCTGTGTTTCAGTTACCCTTCTCATGCTCCTCTGCCTGTAAACATTTAATGCATCTTCATGTACACATGAGGAAGAAGCTGTGTCCTTGGAGTTAATAATCAGAATTATTTCTCTCCTGTTGTGAACAAGCTTCTACACCACAGAGTCCATTGTCCCCCTTTAGAAAGACCTGTCTGTTCCAACCTACATGCAGTGAAGAGAACTGGGATTAACAGGCCTTCACACACAACAGCCCTTCTAATTTCTCCTTTTCCATCACTAAAAGTAATTTGATTTTTCTTTCTTCAGACCCCAAAATTCCATCTTTACATAATTAAAACTACCTTCCCAGTGTATTAGTTACCTTAAGTTATTTTTAGCATCTGGGAGACATTCATGCTTCTAACTTTTGCAGACAGGTAGACAATGCCTGTGCTTGATTTCAGTCAAGGTGAAGTGTCACACATTCCTTCTGTGCTCACGGCCCCACTGATCAAAGGGACAGAGATCACTGGCAGAGGTGCTTGTGGAAGCAAAAGCTCTGCATGCTCTTTCTTGGTGCAGAAATTATCTCTTTCTTAGGTGTAGAGAGCAGTGTGTGAACAAAGGAATGTGAAGAGCAGTGAAAAAGCAGTGTTTGTCAGCATGGGCCATGCTATGTCCACTGTTTGTTTAGAACATTGTATTTGGGATAGGTATCGATCACTATCCCTTTTATTGGAAATATAAAATATCTGCTTTGGCTTCTTTTGTTTCTCAAATGTTACAATTAAAAAAATACAAAAAAGAGGGTGGGGGAGAAAAACTCTTGTGTTATTTTTTACTAGAATACGTTGCAGCCAGAGGAGCCTGCCCTGCAGAACGACCCAAAAACCAGCCCTCGCCTATCCAGAGCGAGCTTTCTTTTGGGCCAGATTTTACAGGTAATAAAGTTCAAATCCTCGGTGCAGTGTCTGAAATAGTGGATCTGAACAGTGGATATTCTCAGGCTATCCTAATTCCCCCAGAAATCCCAGCTCAGGTCCAGAGGTTGTATTGGAATTTATTCCTATCAAAAAGAGATTTAATGCGTGAAGGAGAAGGATGGGTTGTGTTTTCTGTTGTGATGTGGGGTGTTTGTTTTTAAGAGCATGGTTTCCATTACGGACGTGCCTTGAGGAATCCCACATGTCTGCCATCAGAGGCTGAAATGTGCTTTGCTTGTACCATAAGGACAAATCTGATGGGCTGGATCAAATCTCCAAGTCTCTGTGAGACCAGGCTCCATCAGAAAAAAGACCTTTAATTGTGGGACAGTGACTGTGAGCGTGACAGAGACTGTGTGGGTGAAAGATAAAGCCTTGTGAAGGAAGGTGGTTGGGAAAGGTTAGCAAATACACAGGAAGAGGAGTTAATGTTTGGATAGAGGAATAGTCGGGTGGATGAGGAAGGAAAGCATGAAGCCTATTTCTTGTGTAAAATGACTGTAAAAAGATGCCATTTGGGAGTTTTTAAGTCTCTCTGGTAGAGCAAAGAAGAGGCGGTTTGGGTATAACCTGTGATACATTTGTGCACATACTCTGGGTATGATGTACACATCAGTGCTTGTACTGGTGATAGCAGGGAGCTCTGTGAAGGGAAAACATGCCTCTTCAGAGCAGAGAACAAAACAAGAAATCCCAAAGGGGATTAACCCAGGCTCTGAAACAGATCTATGATATTTAAAGAGTCTTAGAATTCAGTCCACAGATCCATGGAGTCCTGTCTTTGATAGACACAAGCGATTCAGACCTCATACGTAACGAGTGTCAACTGATGAATACATGGGAGGGTAAATAATGCAAGAAGTGAGGATCAAATCTCTCTTTTTTTTGTTCTCCTTTTTAGTTTGTCAGTAGGTCTGAGAACAAATACAAACGAATGAACAGCAACGAGCGGGTCCGCATCGTCACGGGCTGGCCCTCGGGCCTGGCATGGAGCTCATCCGAAGGGAAGAAGCAGCTGCCTGATAAACTGGAAGGTACAGATCTAAACCAGCCTTTACACACGTGGCACTGACACAAAGGCCTACCTAAACATCTACAGAACAGCATGGCTGCGAAATATATCATAGGTCTTCCATTTGTGGTCCACTCTGCAGAAGTTCAACAGCATTTGTGACCAAAACTGATTTTGCTGAAAGTGCTTGGGGCTCTAAGCCTTCAGGGGCAGCTTTAGGACACTGAAATGTCCTGTTTGGCTGGCAGTCCTTCCTAGGTGCTTTCTTGCCTTTTGCTGCAAAATATTTAACTTAGAGTAAGTCAAGCTAACAAGCAGAAAGTCTCCAAGCAAATGTTGTGTTGAAGAGGTTAAGAAATAATCTTTTGAAAGCAAAAGGCACTTGAATTATTTAGTATTAGGTTGGACTTCGTAGTCCTGTGAGTATAGTAAAGACAACCCCAGCAAAAAGGGAAGGAGGACCAGTATGACTAACCCTGTCATTTCTGGTTCATGTGTGTCTCCTTATTTCTCCAAATATTGACGCAGAGGAACCCAGAGGATAAATGTCTTGTTCTTTGCTCAGATCTGGATTCCGAGAGTGAAATCGATAAGAAGCTCAGTCTGATCCCTTATAGCTTGGTGAGACCCATCCACTGCGAGCGCAGGCGCCCCGTGCTCTTCACCCCCACCATGCTGGCCAAGCCCTTGGTGCAGAAGCTTCTCAACTCTGGAGGTGCCCTGGAATTCAACATATGCAAGCCAGGTAATGGGATAAGAGAGGGCCATGACTGTCAGCCCTCAGTGTTGGAAACAGGAACATATATATGCGTGCACACGTAGGGGAATGCACATGTGAGAGTTGCTTGAGGTACTTCAAGTCACATCAGAGTGATGTGTAGCTGTAAATCCTGCTTTTTGAGACTATCTGGGATATTTGAATGTTTTTGAGACAGCCAGTACACATGGTTATGAGATTCTGTGTCTATAAATATTATCCATGTGTATGCTGTGTGGTTGCTAGGCTGCCCCTCAGAGACTGAAATGCTGTGAGTGCTCTTTCTGTTTGCATACTGTTTGCATCCTGCATATCTAGGCAATGTGAAATTTTGATTAATTTGTTTCTAGTATTTGCTATTATGAGGAATATCTTCCCTAGAGCGACTTTAAGTTTCTGTCTCATCCAAGCTGTGAAGATTGTGCATTTGATCTACTGGAAAGACTGATTTTCTTCCATGCTAAGTATTTACTATTAAAGCAGTACGCAGTGCCATGATGGCTGCAGGGCAGGATTGTATACAACCCAGCATTAAACAGAGCTGACGTTTCATTTTTACACTAATATTGAATACTCACAGCATAGTATGCAGCCTTACAGTCATCCAGACACAGAAACTGAGAAGTTAAGTATTATAATAAATATCCCCTGTCTTGCAACATAAAACAAAAGCTTTGATGTAGAGCTGCAATTCACAAGGGGGCCGGTATCACACATTGCAACCTAAGCCAAATTTTTTTGAAACTTTAAACACAAATGTTGGAACACTAAATCCTTGTTTTAGGATCCTGTGTTGAAGAGACCTTCTTTTTTTAGCACTTCTCAGCAGCCTCCATCCCTGAACTGTTACTATATAACATTAGGTGCTGGAATTGTATTTACTGTTTTAATTTAATGCCTTCATAGTGTTGTAGTAATTGCCCAAGGACTCATTGGTGCAGGATATAGCTGAGATGCTCAGCTGTGATCAGATTAGGCTTTAATTGAATTCAATGGAAGAAATGAGGCAGCTGTTAAGACAATTCATTGCTCATCTTCCTTCCCTGAGCCATCCTTACATCCCATGAAGTACTACTGGAGAGTTTTCTATGTGTTCTGCTGTTGTAAATTTGATTCTGTCCCCATCCACATCTCTTCCTAGATATTGTAACAAAGGAAGAGTTCTTAAGGAAGCAAAGGACAGAGACTGTCATCTTCAGCAGAGAAAAGAATCTGAACACATATGAATGTATTGTACCTGCCAACATCGAGGCTGTCGCTGCCAAGGTGCTCACAGTGCTCTGTGTCCCCTCTCTGGGCTCTCTGGGAACCTCTCTGCAATGTCTTGGATAACAGACTGACCAATTTATAGTTGCACGTTCTCTCTCCTGCCCTCCTTCAATCTCGGATTTGTATTTATTTCCCCCAAATGGTTTTTATTTGTGCTCTCACTTTTCCTTTTCTTTCCCATCCTCAGCCATATCCTCTTTTATTCTCCCTCATTCCCTCTGATGACCCACATAGATGCAGTTAAATATCCTTTCATTTTCTGTGCTCCATCCTTTATTCATTTCCTTTTCATATCATAAGTATATATGCATCCACGAGAGAGTAAGAGATACAAGGACTTAGACAAAGGAAAGAGAAGCCTGAAATCCAGACACAGGGGTGTACAGAACAAAGATAACAATGCCCAAGACAGAGATCTGATGTCAAGTAGAGTAGATTTGATGCACAGCATGGAAAAAAAGGAGAATTAAAGTGATGTTTTTTCTCTCACAAGTAGTTGCAGTAGATGTTCTTTCTGAACAAAAGCAAGTCTGTGTGTTTGTGTCTATATGTAAAACTGGTATTTTATCATACTTTTCATCTTTAGAGCAATCCATTTCCATTTTAAACCTTTTTAAAAGGCTGTTAAGTTCAGCTGTTATTTGACTGACTAGTTTTAAGCCAGTAGGAGGAGCTGGACTTTAAATGTATATTTGATTAAAAGGTTTTAAATCAGTACAATGGTAAATAGAGAGCTTTCCAAATGACCCCATAAGGCATAGATACCATTATCCTGAGATTCCACAGCAGTGAATTTTCCTTTGTGACACTGTTATGACTTTGTTTTTAGAACAAGCATTGTCTCCTGGAAGCTGGAATAAGCTGCACAAAGGATTTAATCAAAGCCAAGATATATCCTATTGTTCTCTTTATAAGAGTTTCAGAGAAAAACATCAAGAGGTTCAGGTAACATATCAAACCTTTTGCATATTTGATGTTCTGTCTTATTCAGTGAATAATTCTTGAGTCCAATAATGTTCTCACTGAGAGAAATAAAGAACCTCATCCCTCTCCATCTGGTACTTCTATGTGCACTATTTCCTCCCATGACTCCTCCCTGAAATCTTACAACCGGAGAAAGCAGGAATTCCCCAAATCTGGCTCTCTTTCACTGTCACTGGTGGCAATGAGCATTGTGGGAGGATGAGACTGAAGAAAATGTGGTTTTCTCCATGCTCAGCACTCCCACAGCATTTCTTAAGGTAATGCAAGCTGGAAGAGGAGAGCTCGTAAACACTTGCACTCTCCCTCCATTCAATCCTCTTAAATTGTTTCCCCATAGCAAATATTTCTCCTTGGGGGCAGCATGGAGGCAAGGGGAGGGTAGACCTGGAGTAGCTGCACTCTTCACTGCTTTTATTGCTTGTAAGTAGTTAGGAGAAAATAAATTCTTGATGGGACAGCTGGGACTACAGGATTAACTGAAAATGCAAGACATTTATTTTTGGTCTGCTCATTTGATCCAGAAAACTGCTGCCGAAGCCGGAGACGGAGGACGAGTTTTTACGGATGTGCCGCCTGAAGGAGAAAGAACTGGAAGCACTGCCTTGCCTTTATGCCTCTGTGGAGGCAGAGGCGTGGAGCAGCATCGAGGATCTTATCCGGACTATAAAAGACAGGATCGGGGAGGAGCAGCGGAAAACCGTGTGGATAGATGAAGATCAGCTATAAGGAGCCCTAAGGAACATGGAGCTCTTTGGCGAGCAAAGGACACATCCAGGTGCAGCAGGGGCTCCCAGGATTCTCTGGTGAGGTGCCCAGAGCTCACTCCTGTTTCACCCTTGCTGGCTGGGCACTTCCTGCTGGCAGGATGCATGTCTGGAATGGGACTGGAGCTGTGTTGGAGAGCCAGTGTCTCACATGCTGGGATCCAGGCTGGGGGGCCACCACCACAGTTTCTGATCCACTGGCGTTTCTTAAGGGACAGCACCTGTTTAACACATGAGGACAAAGATCTTGAGAGGGAGCTTGGGGTAATTTATTATGTTCAAAATATGGATCTCTTTTGTCTCATTGAAAACTTCTGATGAGACCAAGTAAGTGGAATCTGAAAGGGATAAGACGTGGGGATTGGGCTCCAGGATGTGGAATTGAGATGTGCCCCACACCCCCCTGAGGTAAGATTCTGAACATACCCAGCTGAGGAAGCTGGAGGCTGGTTGGGAGCAGCAGCAACACAACTGCTGATGACCAGAGCAGCTCTGTAGCCCTGTTTCTCCACAGCCATTTTAATCAAAAGAGAGGAAAATAACTATTCTTCCTGGCATTAACTAAAATGAAATTTTCTCTTCCTTTTGAAACCCCAGTTTTATTTAACATTTTTGCAGGTTTCCTTTGTAGTCCTGGCACTTACAGGAAAACAGACTTCACTGTCCCAGTGGCACATCAGATCTTTCCAGATCTGCCAACATTTCATTTAGTTTATCCCTGCCTCTGCATCATATTCATTTATACATCTCTCAGTTTTTAACATTTTTTCACTCGTCGAAAGTACCACAGTGCCTTTTCCAGACAACAGGTTTCTCTGTTTCTTCACTGAAATATTTCCCTACAACATCATTCCCTGCCAACATGCCTGCTGTCGACAGGAGGGACTATTCTAAGAAGAAAAGGAGAATTTCATAAGCCAGTAATTGCTGTGAACCGCTCAGTCCTTGACCTGTGTGCCGTGACTGAGAGCGAGGAGACGGGCGAGCACCACACTGTGATGTGGCCAAGTGGGATAATGCTTCCAGAAGTGTGGGTAGGGCTGAGGAGACCATGTCCCATTTTCAAAAGCACCTAAGGCCTCAGAGAGTTTAAAGTTCCACTGCTCATGAGTGTGACTTAGACTCCTAAATCTCTTCAGTCTTTGAAATCTTTCCTCTCGACATTAGACGCTGTACTGAGATTGCCAAATTGATCCAATAAAACTGACCCGATAATAATGACTCGTGCAATTGCTGATCTGAAATGCAATAAAAATTGACCTACAGATGAAGAGTGGTCCATCCCATTGTCCTTAGATCCTTCATTCCTTGCTATATCCCTCCCTTTTAAGATGCATTTAATAACAAATTTGCTTTTGCTTCTACATTCATCTCCAGTCCCCCATCTTGGTGCTGTGGGCTGATGTACAGCAGCAGGCAATAAAAAAACAATCGGAATCTAAACAAAACATCTGGCATGGTTGCCTTCACTAGATTAGCTGCTCCCTTGTCTTTGCAACAAACTTCTGCTCTGGGTGTCTCTCAGGGAGACTGGGTCAGTTCATGCTGGCTTGTGGGATTGCACTTTTCTTTTATGCTCTTTTTTTCTTTTATGCTCTTCTCTTTTATGCACATCATTTTTTAACTAATGGAATCTTCGAGAAGTAATTTATGTCACTTTACATCTAATTGCTGCTGCTGTGTTTCTCAAGTTATTAATGTTTGAAAGAATGTTCATAGCTAGCACTTCTCAGAGAATAGCTCTTTACCTGCCCAGTGCCATCTGCTTGGACTGTGCAAGCAGGGGGATACTTCCATGTGCAACCTCTTTACAAAAAGGACAGGCTGCACACACAATTTGCAACTCCCTCCAGGGCAAAGAATAACAACCAGTTGGGGTATATATAGAACAAATTGGATGATTCTTCAGAGATCCTCTGTAGCTCAAGCAGAAATAAGAAAGCATCAGTTGGAAGAACTAAGCCTTCCAGGAGCATTTTGCATTCATTCCTAATGTCCTGATAATGCAACCTTGTGTAACAGCTGCCTGTGGCTTGTTCCTGCCCCTCTTGTGAAAGCTTTTGAGTCCGCAGCTGAGCAATGGGAGGGACTGCAGGAACATTTCTCAGCTGCTTCAGCAAAAAGTTCAGCCAGGTCAGCATCAGATGCCTCCAGGAGCCACCAGCTGACTGCTCACCGGACAGCGCGCGGAGGGTGTCTGTGTGCCACTGGCTGTGCCACAGGGATCACCACCATCTGCTGGAATGGCTGCAACAGATGGCAGGTGGGGCGGAGGGGATGGACCGTCTCACAATGCCCTGGCTGTTTCTGCAGTGATCTCCTCTCCCCACAGCTTTCTGTCTCTTTGCAAGGACAAAGCTGCGGATGTGATTCGTCCCGCTTCACTCTCGGCACAGGAAAGGCACATGCCAAACTCTGGAGGAGGTTCCTTTTGCCGTGAGCAGAGATACACCTCCAAAGAGCTGTTTGTCTGACTTACTGGAGATGGCTATCTGAGGGTGAGATGAACTGCCCTCTGAACTGTCTGGGGTTTTCATAGACTACAGCGAGAAACGAGAGAACTAGCCTGGCCTTTAGCATTTAGCTCTTTGATCTGTAATTTAGGACAGCTAAACCACCTTATGGGAAAAGTGGAAGTAGAGATTGAGGCAGAGAACAAGAGATCTAATTATTTCTGTGAAACCAGAGAGAAATGGTTACATGGAACAGACTTTTCTTCTCATATCCAAGTACATCTGTAAATTCCCAGCTCTGCAGACACTGTGGGGCATTGTGGCTGTCTGCTCATGTGATGCAAAGCGACCAGACCCTGTCCAGTGCAGTTCATGGCACAGCCGTGTGCTGTACCCTGCACAAGCCTCATCTCTCTGTGACTCGCTGGAGAAGGACTGAAAGCTCTGTTCCCTCTTGACTTCTGGGTGGGAACTCCAAGAGCAGATCTGGAGCTGGAGTGCAGCTGCAGAACAGCCACAGAGCAAAAGGGGCCCACTGTCATTTACACTGGCTGGGAGGTGCCTCTGCTCTGGAGCCAAGAGCTGTCCCTCCCTATTGGAGGAAATTAACCCCTGCCCCTTTTGAAATACATTCAGACCTTGAAAAGAGGCCATGATTTTCCCTGAATGTCACAGTGCTTGAATCAGTGTGGATTCCAAGTCCTGAACTGGCAGATTTGAAGTGCAGACTTGGAATTTGGGCTGTAGATCATTGTGGTATTTTCCATTCTGCTAAATCTCCCTTGTGGGGTATCACCTTAGGCCACATCCCTCCTCCCATGCACAAGTGACACAAACCTGGGCTCAGCACATGCACAACAGCCCACCAGGCATAGCCAGCTTCAGTAGAGGTGTAGTTGAAAAACTGGGATCAACAATTAAGAAAACAAACTGGGAATTGGAAATGTTGTAAATGTTCCCTGTAAATAGTGTCACAATGGAATCTCAAACAGATTCTCCACCTAATCTCATCAAAGGGTTAGAATGGGACAAGTTTAATGTTCATTTATTCTTTGGTTGTTTCTGTATTTTAGCACTTCATATAAGATTTGGGGTCAATAACTGGACTTGCAGGTGCCACCAAAATTCAGAGACATTCTCTAAATCAGTCTAAAGAGGGAGATTCAAGCTGCAGAGCTGAGTTGGAACTGGAGGCTGTGCTTGGACACCAGAGCTCAGGCCCAGCTGCCCTGTGTGGATTCTTACCTAAGGTAAGCAACATTCACAGCACAACCCTTTTTAAAATCACTCATGGTTTTTAATTGAAGTCTAGGAACACTTCTCAGCAATTTATATTTTAAGTTAGCAAGGAGGTAACAGAAAGCCCAGAAATTGCCCTGTGTTTGGTCTGCTGCTTTTACTGTAAGAGGTGTAAAACATAGAATAATAACTGCCTTTCAAAATGGATTATTTGAAAACTACTTCTTCTTGCCTTTAAGAGCTCACAAGAGCTTGTTGGAAAATTTTTCACATGCAGATTGTTCTTCTGAAAATGTCATTGAAAAATTGCCCGCTAGAAAATGCAATTGGAAATTTTTTCAATGGAATATTGTTCCATTAGAAAATATGTTTTCATCTAAATCAAATGTCTATGGAAATCCTTGCATTCTAACATTTCATTTTTAAAATGTTTAAAGTATTTCAATAATACTGAAGTAGTCATTTTCAATATTTCACATACTTTCAGTTTTTATCTGAAAACATTTTTGGGGTTAATTTTTAATTTTTATAGGTGAAATATTTTTTAAAGCCTACACTTAAACATTTGACTTGATTGAAACACTTGTTGTATTTGATGTTTATATACTACAAAATAATGGAAGTAATGGCTTACAGCTCTCACATGTGGTATAATGCCTGTGATCACAAGAGAAAAATCAAACTGAGTCTGGCTTTGCGTTTTGTTTAAGTCTGCTGCTAAAATGATGTATTGTATAAGTCAGTATCACGCAGTTCAGCACATTGGGGAATTGTTGCAGGTAAAAATTTCATGCAAACTTTATTACACAGAGTTGGATATTCCTTTGAATCAGAATTCTGGCTGGAGGCAAAGCTGTCAATCGGTCCGGCTGCAGCACAGACAGCTCTGGCAGCAGAATTTGCAGCGGGGTAGGAACACACACAAAGCAGACTTGTGCCTACAAACTTGAAGCAGAGATAGATGCCAAAGCTGGAAAAATGCCTGTAAACCTGTTAGAGGTTTCTGTATTCTTTGTGCCAAGCTGTTTTCGTGGCCCAGGGTTCGAGAGCTCAGTACAAGGCTGAGTCCTGGAGCTGCTCACGGCTTCTTCAGCCCTGCCTGGGCTGGGCTGTCTGAGCAGCAGTTGTTAAACTGTTCCCTGGAGACTGGAAAACCAAGGCACAGGAGTTTAGGGCTTCTGGGAGAGCAACATTCTCAGATTTTGCAGTTATTTGTATTGTGTATTCCAAGTCATTCAGCCTTAATCAGCTTAGACCGTGACAATGTGTTCCCCTTTGGTGCAGTTTCCATCTCCCTTGCTCCCGTTCAGCTCTGAGAATTGAACAGCCCCTCACAAAGAGACACGATATCAAACAGCACATTGTGATTCACTGCTTGTAAGTCACTTTGTCTCCCCCCGTTCTCCTGCTTGCTCAGTTTCCAGAGTTGCTTGCTCTGCACCCTGTGCACCACAAGGGCTGATTCGGGGTGTGCAGCCCTGAGGTCCCTCACCAGAGCACCACAAGATTCAGGAACGGGTGTCAATTGAAACTGTAATTCCAGGAAAACCACCTGCTTTTCCAGACTCATCTGTAGGAGAAAAAGGAGGCTCTCCCATGGATCAAAGCCATGTGCCTTTTGGCTTCAGAGACCAAATCCAGTGTGAATTTTGGTTCAGGCACAGAGAACAGGGGCTCCTGAGTGCTGGCAGCTGGGGTGGCAGTACAGTCATTGCCTGGGACACCCTCCTGGCACAGCAGGAGTGACAGTGACCCTGCTGTGCCAGTCCTGCCCACACAGAACCTGCAGCAGCTGGGGTGACCATTCTTTCCTGGGAAGAAAACCTAATTCAGCCAAGGCAGTGCTGAAAGACTGTGATACGAGACTTCCTCCACATCTTTTAGGCACTGCAGAATTCTGCCAAGCTCCAAGATATCACAGTTGATATCTCTGTAAAACTCTGTCTGACCCTCAGGGACAATCCCAGACCCAAACACTGAGGAATCTGTGCCATTCTTACAGACTTTTCATTGATTCCTTGTAAATTTTGAGGCTGCAGAAGCAAAAAGAAGGCCTGGCATCCCCAGATTTCACCTGTAGAACTAATGCTTCTTTAAGAAGAAGGTGCTGTCGCTGTCTCTGTAGGGATGCAGGAGGTGACAGAGAGCTGAGGGCACTTGTCCACACGGGCCAGTGGCACAGCCTGGCTCTGCCTGGGCTGCTCTGCTCTGGTCTCGAGGTTCTGAATAAGGAGGTGATGCCATCTGGCAGCTGGATCAAGGGTTTGAGTGGCGCTTGCCTTAAGTGGTGAGATTTCTAGTTTGATTTGAGAACCCTACCAGTAAGCCAAGTTAGAACAACAGGAAGCTCATCCACCCTCCCTCCCCCACCTCCTTTTTTCTGTTCCTCTGCTGCAGAAACTGTCTGATGTTCAGATCAGAGGCTCTCTGGGGTTAAATGCACCATTAGTCACTGGAAAAAAAGGAAAAAAAAGACCTTTTAAAAGCAGATGGTAGATGATAGAGAACCTGTTTGAGAGTAACTATCTACAACAGCGTGTCTGCTTCATCAGATATTAGCATCAAAAGCTGTCTGACAATTTAGCAACAAACAGCAATATTGATTTTCTTCCAAAGTGCAGATGCAGAAAGACAAAGATGGAGAGGTGGCTCTTTCAGAGGATCCCCATTATGCCTGGGCAAAGACAAGGCAGGAAAAGAGCTGCAGCCCCCATTCCCATCAGCGGGGCAGGAGCAGCCTGCAGGTGAGAGGTTCTGGAGGGAAACACGGGAGAGATCCACTGCAGCTGTGGCAGGAGCCTGTGCAGAATGGAGGGGCACCATCCCAGGGATGAGGAACCAGGACTGGGGCCAGGACCAGGCTGCTCCCACCAGGGAAAATGGGAACTAGAGCAGAGTAGTGGAGCTAGGGTAAAGTGTGGAAGAGACATGGGATGTAGCTTGCTTCCCTTGCTGTTTTCAGAGGATATGTGAATTAATTGCTGCAAAGCAATCTGAGCAGTAATAGCTACCACTCCACCTGTCCCTCCCTCAGATACAGCAGCCAACTTGACTTTTCAGGACACTTCCAAAATAGCCATTTTAACACCTTAGCATCTGGAAAAATGGCACTTTAGAACTGAGATTTCTCCTTTATCCCTTGTCCCACTAATTTCTTTTTCACACATTGGTAGAAAAGCCTCCTTGTGGTCAGCAGTTGGCTCTTGGAACCATTTCTTGATGACAAGTGTTGGGTATATCCAGTTCTTTGGACAACAGCTCCCTACTTCCAATTTAAATTCCCTGCAACCAGTGGTCTCACATCAATTATGTACACTGCTCCTCGTCTCTGTGTCTGAAATGTCAGTGAATCTGATAATTTTTGCTCACAGAGGTGGAGAACTAACAAGGATCTCTGGCACAGCCTGCAGTGATTGCATCTACCAAGGCATTAGCAAAACAGCAAGGAGACAGAAACAGGCACTGACACTTGCTGAAGTTCAACCCCCTGCTCGAACAGCAGCATTCAGAGAACTCCTAACAGAGTGCTTAGAGAGGGACCAGGGCACATCAGGACACTGCTCAGGAAGGGCTGCACAAGGCAATCTCCAACCATGGTCATGGGAACATTTGGAAAGAGCAGGAAAGAAGTAAACACAGTGAGAAATAAAGAATAACTCATAATTAAACTGATTTACTCCTGGCAAAAATGGACACAATTCCATTAGCTTTCAGTTCTGTCTAAATATGCACCAGAAAGAAACCAAGCTGGATATCGACTCTGACCTAGTTGGAGTTCTTTATACTAACATTACTGTATTGTTAAAATACTGTTTTAAGAGCCAGTTTGGGGCTGTTGCCTTCATTTTTGCACCCTAGAGAAAGCCAGTGGGGTAAACTTCTATTAAATGAATGTGAAAAATTGATGCCTGGTTCTAAGTGCACGTTTATAAATAGAACATCAGACCCAGTGGCTTACAATAGCTCCTGTCCCAAAGAGCTCTGCCCTCTGAGCCTGCCCTGTGGGGGCCGTGCTGTCTCTGACCCAGCCTCCTGGAGCAGCCCAGCACCTTCCAAACACACTGGGAATATTCAGCTTTGTCATTGTAGCCTGTCTGCAGCATTTGCTTCCCCATATCCTGGTGCTGAGGTGATTTGCTCATTATCAGATTGCTGTTTATTAATCAAAGCGGTAACAATGGGACGGAGGAGCTGGAATACAGCACAGACAGTGCTTCATTTGTTCCAATTGATTTTCCTATCACATTTTATTACTACTATTTACTTTGTATGCCTCGGGAAGATTGAACTGCACTGTGCAGTAGGGGTAGGGATTTGAATTTCTCTTCTCTTTAGCTCTTTCTATTTCTGTGGCGATAGTCAGAACAGTGGGTTCTTCCAGCGACTAAGCCATGACCTTCTCAGCTATAAAACAGCATATGGAGATTCTGTGATAATGAGACTCCACCAGTGTGTGAAGTCCTGCAGGTGGAGTCCTAGGGAAATCCATGAGAATCATGGATACTGAGCACAAATTATCTCTCCAAGATGACACCTTACAAATGCTCAGCACTGGCCAGAACCACTGCTGGAGCTGAAGCAGCTGGGAGGTACAGACCTGCAGAACAGACACCTGTGCTTAGGCTGGGACGAGCAGGTTGGACCAGGGGGAGGTTTTGTCCTGCAGTAAAATTAATGGAGCTGATGGTGATGATGGTTTTTTTCCTTGCTCCTTCCTATCTCTTCTCTAATGTCTTAGGTCACTGTTCACAAGCTGGGTCCTGCAGTCTCCAGCCAGCACATCTAAGCCATGAGGGCAGAGCAGATGATTCCTGTCAGGAGGTCCGTGGTGCTTTATGGAAGCTGACGTGTGGGTCAGCAGGAAGACACAGGGTGGCACACGCTGTAAAATCGCATTAATCGTCCCCTTGCCAGGAACAGGGCTCACTGAGAACCAAAAGCAACTTAAAAACTGACTGAAAAACTATCAAAATCTGTGGCGAAGCTCTTATTTTCAGCACAGCAGGGATTTCACTCTAGAGATTTATAGGTGTTTGAACTATATTTACTCTGAAATTGCCCCATTCAGTGAGTACAACAGGAAACTCATGGTTGGCTGCAACTGTAGGTGTCAGATGCAGTTGCGTGGGGAGATGATGAGAGTCTATGTTTAACAAAGCCTTTGTTTTCTACACTAATTTTAGAATTAGCCTAGTTGAGGAGTGAGGAGGCAGCTCCCAGGTGGTAGCACGTGTCATTAATAAATTTTGAAACACAAACCAGAGACACTCAGCTGAGCTGAAAGTTTCCGTGGGCTCTTCACTGTTACTGGAAATGTGAGAGTCCTTCAGACAGGCATTTCTTTCTTATCACTAGTTTTATCTTGCTGAGATGCTGTTTTGTAACTAAAGCAGAGTGGGTGAGTGTGTGCATGTGCAAACACACGCCTGTATCAGCACCCAGCAGAATGACTCTATACAGACATGTGCAACATCATCCTTTTTGGCCACATGACATTGGGGAGAATTGCTCCTCTTTTTTTTCTTTTTTTTTTCTTTTTTTTTCTAGCAGAGCTGCTTCTTTTGTTCCACCAGCAGAAGCTTTGGGGTTTTAGAGCTGAGTTGTATGTCCTGGCCCCTCTCTGAAGTACATCCATGCACTTGCCACTGGGCCAACAGTGCCTGAGTGACTTGGGCTTCGCCTGATGGCTCCCTGTCCTCCTGCTATCAACGACCTTGAGCTGCACCAAATAATTATTTTCTCCCTCGGTTTTTTTTTCAGCAGCAGTAGGGGTAATTGAATGATTGTAAAATAGGCCACTGGGCCAGTAGGGGTTAAGTGAAAATGAAAATAATGCCATCGATGGGAACATTTTTGGTCACACTTAAGGTCACAGTGAGATAAAGGGTTAGGAAGTATCAGCCTGAGAATTTAACATCACAAATGGCTTCTGCAAGCACAGCCTGAGAGTGAGGGGAGGGGGTGAGGAGGGAGGGGAGGAATGTACAGCCACTGGTGGTGGATTTAACCAGGACTGAGTTCAGACACCTGGAGCAGACTCACTTGAGCACTATTGATCAGAGTGGAAACATTAAGTATCTCTGTTAATCTGGCACTGTTTCATTCGTGCTGCATTATTATTGTTATTAGAACCTGTGATTTACCGTGTCCAGCCTGGATCAAATTCAGCAGCTGTATTTCTCCAGATTATTTTGCACTCTTCCTTACTGAAATGCAGTCTGGCAGCAGAAGTTTTACAGCTCTTTGAAGGAATGAGGTCTCCCTCCAGTGGTGGCAGGAAACAGCTTTGGCTCCCTGAATCAATGAGGGCGTGTGGGGCTGGGTAAATGAGTGTGCACCACAATACCCATCGATGGGAAATAATTTTTGAAGAATTTTTGAAGATCTTTCATTATTAGCCACCTCTTCTTATAACATTGCTCCCAGCAGAACCCCCGGTGTCTTTGAAAATCTCCTCTTGTCTGGAAAATCTCCTTTTAATACTACCCCTTTTAACAAAATAGTTTAATATGTGCGAATAGCACTGAATTCCCACTCAATTTGCATGTTTTACTATTTGAGTAGTAATAGTTCCTATTGCTGATTGTCAAGTTGCACATAAAATACTGGGTTGGATCCCATCACCCCATGGCATGAGGTAATACAGTGCTTTAGACATTTTGCAGTAAAAAATCCCTTTGGATTAAGCTGTTTTCAGTTCAGAAGAGACATGTCCGAGCCCTGGTCACCTTGTAACAGAAAGCCATATGACACAAGTGCACTGGGGTGAAGAGATATTGATTTACCTTCTGTAAAATGAATGTAAAGTCAAAAGTCTGAGCATTTTTCAGCACCTCTCCATACTCTGCCTGATTGGTGTTACCCTGGCTGCAAGCCCCATGCCTCAGGCCTTCCAAAACACATCCCACACCTTCCTAATCATCCTCCAATTGCAGATTCATATTCTGAGTTGCAAAACTTGTGTGGTCTGTGTTTTGAACCACAAGTGCTCCCTTATTCATCCATTTTGTGTTCCTCACTCAAGTTCTCTGTTTTTCCTCTCTCTCTCCTCACATTTCCATATCTGAGACAAACTTCATAAAACACTTTTCTTAACCTCCCTAGGCCTTACTGTAGCGCCAGCAGAAAAGGTGCAATATTAAAAAGGGTATTAAAATAGCAGAGTGATACCTCCAGAGTGATGGGAAGCAGCGAGAAACAGAATTCTGTTGAAACCAGTATTTAATGTTAATTATGCTTTTCCTTCCGGTAGTGAATAACCACTCAGTGCTGAAATTGGAAGACTTGCTCAGAAAGGGTTCCATGGGATTATTTGATTGGAATATGTCAGTGGTGCTTATGGTTACCATTTTCCTGATTTCATGCCAAAGCAATGGGCAGTGATGGCTTGAGAATCTAAACAGTTCCCCTTCTTCTGAGCATCATAAAATGTTTAGAGAAAACACATCTGAGCATTTTCTTTCTGAGCTCTTTCATCATCAGAACTGTGATATAGAATAGCTTTCTTCAGTCCTCACTGTATCACAACTGTTTCCTTAAATATGGATTTATTTTTGAAGATAAAATTTTATCTTCTCTCTTCCAGGAGAATGCATTGTCCATCCGTATATTTTGGGTTTCTGTTTTTACTTTTGCCCTGTCACCCCCAAATATTCAGTGTATGGTTCTTTCTTCTTCTAGCCAAGGGTGTAAATTAAAATTCAATTTCCTTAAAGTTGTAAGTAATCACTCTCTGGCTCTCATTAGTAATGATTCGGTGCAGGGGGATCCCGGCTGCTCCCACAACTGTAATTCAATTGGACTCACCAGCTCTTGTTCACAAATCGCTTGAGCTGCACTTTCTTCCCAAATTTATGGCATCAGCACTGTCCAGAGGTTGAATTACAGCTGCAGGTTTGATCAGGGACTGCATTATTCTGCATCTAATCCCTGCATTCTGACAGCGGTGGGGGGAGCACTGTTGTTTTACAGGAACTCTGCATTGTTCCTCTGCTTTATTCAGGGGCTGAATTGCCTTTGGAGTCAGGGAACTGTCAGCCCAAAGCTACAAGCAAACAACCAGCTGCAGATGACATGGTGTATAAATAACAAGCATGGAGACACTCAGAAGCCAGCACTCCTGCACTCTCCTAAATTACTGGGATGGTGATTGACCACAGCCTGTGCTCCTGCATCAGTGGATGCAATCTGAATATATTGATGCTTTCTGAATATATTGTTGGAATGTGACTCCCAGCTTTTACCCAAAATGAGGAATGTTGATATTCACTGGTGGCACAAAGTCACTTCCACACTGATTAAATATTTCAGCCAGAAGCCATGTTCATGCATTCATTCACATCCAAGCCTTTCCTCTTGAGCAGTGACCTGCAGCCCACGGCATTCCTGGCAAGAAGGGCTCTGCAGTGGCATGGAGCAGGCCCAGTGCCATTCTCCACAGAGGTGAGTGTCACCCCTCAGCTGGCAGCCAGGACTTTGCCTCCTGCGAGGCAGCGTGCCCCCAAAAGCCCCTGGTACCCAAGGTTTAACCCCAGAGGGATACAGGAGCCTTTACCCCTCCTAGAAACACTGTCCTTCAGCTGACAGAAAGGGACTGGCAGCCTTCGTTTGGAAGTGATCCTCGTTAGGAGCAGCGGAACACGCCCCAGGCACATCTAACCTCGGATCAGGCTGGGGGGAATGCTGCATTGCCTTTGGAAGCTTCTCCTGCTTTGGCACATCCGTATCCATGTGCTCCAGCCCAGAGCAGAGCCACAGCCAGCGGGTATCAGTATCTACCACTCATTTAATTGACCTTTACTGTTATATCATTAATGGAAATCACTGAACACGGGGCAATAAGGTGGTTTCACCACTGTTCTGCTGCTCGTGGCTTCTGCTAATTTTCTGGTGTAGTTTTGCTTGTTCTAATAGCAGAATCTGTCATCTTCTTGTTTTGCACAAATCCAGGGAGGCAAATTAGAAGAGATGTGGAGCAAATTTCTGTTGACTTTAACGAGGGTTGTGGTTTTTAAAAACTACGTTAAGAAGAAAACTAAGATTCTTTTATTTCTTTATGCAACCTTGCCTTTTTTATACGCTTTGTGGTTGGAAAGACTCTGACATGAGACAGGCTATGGGAAATGTCTGCTTTCATATAACAAGTCAGAGCAACAGCATTTGGCTGCTGGACTGCAGCTTTCAGAGAGCTGTCGGCATCACCTGTTGTGTCAGTCCCCTGTGGCTGCAGATCCCCGGGCAGGATTCTCAGTCAGCCTCCCAGGTGGGTTCCAACATGTTTTCAGTGTATTTTAGTTCCTTCGTTTGTCCATTTTTTATTCCTTTTCAAACTGAAATATATTTTTTCCATTCCTAATTAACTCCCTGCCACCCTACTTGTGGTAAAACCTGATTTATTTCTCCTTCTCTGCACTGAGAGGACAGGATACTTAATCTCCTCTGGGTGGACGCTGAAACACTGTCTGAATAAAATGCTGATCACTCATCTGGTTAGCTCCTGCCAGCTCTTCTCTGCATTCCTGCCACCTGGGTTTTGCATCATTTGCTATCGTTTCTTTAAGTGACAGAGCATATTCCTTCTCCATTTTTGGGAGAGCAATAATTCCTCAATTAGCTGGTCGTCACATTTAGGTGTGGAGTGAGTGTTTATCTTTCATATTAATTGTAAGACCATGAATATTCACAGGCTAAAAAGGATTGTTTGAATAAACACTTAGAAAGGGTATTAAACCAATGTCTACAATTTGCTGCATTTGCTGCTCTTTTGGGACTTTTTTGTGGATAGGAAGAAGCTTTTTATATCAATGTCTACTTGGTAGCTGCAGAGGAATAAAGAAGGCTTGGGATCCTTCATCCAGGGAGCAATGAATAAATATGTTGTACAAACAAACAAATGTTAGCATTTTGAAAGGCTCGGTGTTTGACATGCATCTGCAAAGTAAAATATGAATTTCAGACATATGTGCATGCATGCATCCATGTTTGCAGGGGCAAACCTTTTCAGATGGCAAACACTCACTGTAAGTGTCAACATTTTTTGCACATCTTGAAAATATTTGCGTAAGAATGGAAGGAGCAAAGATTGCCCATCTGCAATCTGAGGGGGAATGCTGTGGGCAGGGTGCAGGTGTGTTGCGGTGGATCACAGCCTGCCTGCACTCCCTGGCTGGGCTGTGGCAGAGTCCACAGGGAGGGCTCGCTGGTCGGACCCTGCCGCATCTCCCTGCCCTTCTGCTTAGGGCAGGAGACCCCAGAAGCTCCCAGAACACCTCTGAAGCTCCCAGAACACCTTTCCCTATTCTCCCTAGTTTGCCCAACTTTGGTCAGGTTCCAGAGAACCCGTGNATTTTTTGCACATCTTGAAAATATTTGCGTAAGAATGGAAGGAGCAAAGATTGCCCATCTGCAATCTGAGGGGGAATGCTGTGGGCAGGGTGCAGGTGTGCTCAGTGAGGGGAGCCAGGCCAGGGAGGCGAGGAATCAAGGCTTCCCTTCTTCCTGCTGAAGCCTTGAGAGGCCCATTCAGTGACACATTTCAGATGCACCATCCCTCCCTTCTGCCTGGCCTCTGAAACCAGCCCAGGCTGAGGAGCCTCGCCGTGGATTCAGCCAAGGATCCAGCTCGGAGCCTGGCCCGCCAGCCTGTTAGTGATCTCAGGCAAATACTGGCAACTCTGTTCCATTTATTCATCCTAAAGTGGAGGTGTTAAGAAATATGAGGCTGGTAAGTGGGTGACAGGCATCTGCAAGTGTCACCTCAGCAATTCAGGTTCACAGAGAGCCTTGGAGTAGGATTGCAAAAATTGCATCATTTGTAACCTTTTCAGCACCAGCCTTTTTCGAAACAAACTGTAACCAACAGCTTTCCTTCGGACATGAAGAGAATAACTAAAGAGAACATCTGTTTTCCCTTTAGATGTGGAACTGCAATAGCCAGCCATGCATAAATTTTATTAAGGCTTGCTAATTCTGACGAGTTTGGGGAGGTACATGTTACCCGTGGAGATATTTGGCTCTGCATCACCAGATGAAAAGTAATTTTAAAAACAATGCAGAAAAAATGGACATAGCTTGGCAGCAAATGTGTGAGGTTCTGCTCCCAGGGCTTTGGCTTTGTTTGTGCAATTTATAGATTCGTGCCCTTTTTTTTCTCCTCTTGATGTCACTCATCTTGTTTTCCAATGACTTTTTATGACATAGATGACTAAACAAAATGCACTTAAATTGACAAAGCTACTTATTGCTGGAGCCTTTTGTACTCAAACTCTGAGGTCCAAATGCTTTCAGGACTTAGGTCTGCTTTTAAATTGTTTCTGCAATGCCAGGTTTTTCTGTACACCGAGAACACTCGAGCCAGCACGAGCCTGTTCTGTCCCTTTTGCTGCAGGAATTTGTCCCCAGATTTAGAGCTCAGAACTTGAGACAGCCCCACTCAGGTCCCACAGCCCCAGGTTCTGTGCCCTGTGAGGAAACACCTTGGAGCAGAACCTCAACTTCTGATCATTCTTCACTCTCAGAAGCAAGGTTCATCATCCTGGGGGGTAATCACTGTACCTTCACAGAATCCCAGAATGGTTTGGGTTGGAAGGGACCTTAAAGCTCATCCAGTTCAGGGCCACCTTCCACTATCCCAGGTTGCTCCAAGCCCCATCCAACCTGGCCTTGGACACTTCCAGGGATGGGGCAACCACAGCTTCTCTGGGCAACCCGTGCCAGGGCCTCACAGGAAAGGATTTTTCCCTAATATCCAATCTTTGCTAAGACCTGCAGGATGCTTGGCAGGACATGCCTGGAATTACACAGATCATGCCTCGTTGCATGAAATAAGTAGGAAAGTCACAGGCTGGGTTCAAAATATGCTTGTCTTCTCTCAATAATTAATTGTTTGTGGATTAATATGAGGTTTTGTGTTTTGAAAGCAAACTAATCCACTCGCTGGCTGGTGTGTAATGAAGGAGAACAGGCTGCTGTCAAGCAGTCTGAAAATAGTGAAAATTAACTCCATGAAGTGTCACGACTCACATATTTTATGTATATGAGTAATGTGTCTTCTGTGGGACAGAAGATGAAAATACCACACGGAAAAGAAAAAAAAATGGCTGCCAATTTAATAAGAGAAGCAGAAGTAATTGCTTTGACATAATTTGGCATTTTGACTGCTTGGTGGCAGCTGGGCTGGGCCACTGCAAGAGAATCCAGTGCAAGAGAACTCACAAACAGTATGAACCAAAGGTTCTGCAGCCTCTGTATTCACAGAACTATCAAAGGGGAAACAAAATATAATTAAAAATCAGAATACACTGAAATCATAGAATTCCTCCCCAGGTTGGAAGGGACACCAAGGGTCATGTGGTCCAACCTTTCTTAGCAAAAGACTGGTCTAGACAAGGTGTCCCAGCACCCTGTCCAGCTGAACCTTGAAAGTGTCCAATGTTGGGGAATCCACCACTTCTCTGGGGAGATTATTCCAACGACAGATTGTTCTCATTGTGAAAAATGTTCCTCTTGAGTCCAGTCAGGTTCTCCCCAGGAATAACTTGTACCCATTCCCTGTGTCTTTTCCATGTGACTCCTGCTAAAAAGGGAGTCTCCATCTTCTTTGTAGCCACCCTTTAAATACTGGAATGTGGTGATAAGGTCTCACCTCAACCTTTTCTCAAGGCTGAACAAACCCAGTTCCCTCAGCCTTTACAGTGGCATTAAAAGGGACAAGGCAAACACTGAGATACAAATTCACTAATAAGTGGATTTTTTTCTTGAGAGATGCCTAACTACTTCAGTTTTCTTTGGCTTCACAAGTGTTAAGACTGCAAGCACTTCAAAAAACTGGGATCTCTCAGAAAGAGAATAGAATAGGGATCATAAAGTCTTGCAGATAACAACCAGCCAAGGGTTCAATACCTACAGCAAAAAAATAATACTTTAGTACCAGAAGGTTCCCATACGCTTAATGATGTTGCTAGAAAATGGTTGATCTGTTTGAACTGCTCTTGTTCATTCCTCTGCAGGAGAATGTTATTCCCTTTGCCTCTCGCCACTTTTTCATTCTGCCATGGGGAGTGTGCAGAGAGAAGGCCATTGAAAAAGCCATATAAAACCTCGAGAATGCAATAAGCAGAACATGGCACTTTTAACACGACAAAACTACCAGCTTAGGTAAGGCTTGAAGTGCACATAAACTCCAGCACCTCCTCAGGCAAAGAGAGTCACAGTCTCAACAGAGAAGCAGCAAAAGGAGTTGAGATCATAAACGCTCTTCAGAACTACAAGCTTTGCTGCCTGAATGCACAATGAGCAATTCAAGGGCCCAGACATCTTCAAATCACCCAGGCTAAGCCAGGAGCGCACCTGCCCTGTGGTAGCAACAGTTCAATATTCTGACTCAGTTTGCTCACCCAGCACAGGGAGAGTGATTTATCACCTGCAGTGATTCCATTACTGCACACCTTTCCTTGCTGTCCTGTTAAGATCTCCAGTTTCTTGCCTAAGCTCTGAAGTTCTGATTGCATTTGCAGTAGCCCTGGTGTTGTTGCAAGGTGCTGCTATTGCAGTGGGGGCAAATCCTCCTTGTGGTTTATTTGCTTCCCAGTTTCATTGAGCAAAATGCTCTTCGTGGCAGTGCTGGTGTCTGGTGGCGCTCAGGGGAACAGCAGCTGTGTCCCAGGTGTGAACAAACCATCAGTTTTTAATAAGGGTCCATCAGCTGCACCCTCAGCTCGAGTGGCAGCAGCTCCTTCCCACTGGGCCTCCTGCTGTCCCTCCCACCTGCAGTCAGGTCTTCGTGCAGAAGCAGCCCACTGCCTCCTCCAGCTGCCAGACACCTTTCCAGCTTGCATCTGCAGATGTTCTCAGGGCCAGAGCCCCAAGAGTTTATTCCCCAGCTTTTCCCCCGAGAGCTCCCCATCTTTCTGCTCATAATTCAGTTACTTCGTAGCCAAGGGGGAAAACGGCACTAATGTTGCCCTCATTGGCCCTTTCTTTCTATCCTCCAGGTTCTCTGTTCTCTGCCATCTTTTAGTCTTTTCCCTCTCTCTACAGGAGGTGAAAGAAGGAGGAATAGAAGCAGCTGCAAGATAAGCAGAAAGAGAACAGGAGTTATAGGAAGAAACAGAGATAGGGAAGAGGAAAACAGAGAAGAAATAGAAAAAAAATGTAAAAAAAAAGGAAAACTGAGAAAGTAAAAGAATAGAAAAACGAAGTAACTGATATTGCTTGATTTTATTTTGTATCAATATAAGTTGTTTTCATTTCAGTCTAAGCCCAAAGAAGGGAGATGAACCGGAAATCTTGAAGCACAGAGCTGGGCAGATACAAAGAAAAGGGGCAAGGGAATTCCCTGAGGCTGAGCACAAACCTGTCTCTCATCAGGGGCACTTTCACCTCCTTTACGCTCAGGACAAAACCTGTGCAGGGCCGTCAGTAGGCACTGCCACGTGTGGCTGTGAGTCCTGCCCGGGCCTGGGCACAGCACCAGCCCCGGCACTGCAGCAGCAAACAGGATTCTGCTTTGTGCTGCTCCGGGAGCAGCTTCCCAAGGCTTCCACGAGGAACAACAGTGCTGCGGGGGATGCAGGCAGCGAGGGCTGGACCTTTTCCTTTTGACAATTAGATGGGAGCTGTTGAAAGCTGCTTTCATGGATGAATGCATGGAGAACTAAGGACGTCTGGCAACTGATTGATTTGATTAGTTTATTGTATGCCACAATTTCCCTCTCTCAGATGAAGCAGGTCTGTCGCTGGAGTTGGACTTGGTAGTTACTGAACCCTCTGCCAAAACCCCTCGGCACCTCAGAAGCCTGAAGAGGACCTCAAGTAGGGCACAGACAAAGCCAGCGGGGCAGGAGAAACCGAGCTAATCAGAAAACGCCAATCTGGGCACTCCACAGTTCCATAGCGCCTGATTTCCAGGCAGTTTGACATCTGTGGATTCCAGCGGGAGTCCTGAGTGCTCAGCTGTTGCGAAAATCAGGGACCGGGGGGTTCGGGGCTGGGTTGTTTGTCTCCATCCCACCGGTGTGGCTGGCTTCTGGCGGGGCAATCATGACATCCAGTGGGAAACTCCTGAACTACAGCAGCGTTTTATGGCAGGAATGAGCCACTCGGAAGGATAAGACCATGGAAAGGAAACTGCTCAAGAAAGTTTCTGTAGTGAATGCCTCAGGACTAAGAGTCTCGTGCTGGTCTCCTGAAATCTCCAGTAATTTAATGTGTTTGGAAAGGTCTCTTCTTGCCAGGGAGAAAAACACTTGCTCTCTGGGGAAGAGGTGACAACAGCGTCTCAGTGGGATTAATCCTCACACAGGATTCTCACTTCCATGAAAGGCTTTCTTTAATTGTTTTTGTTTTAAATCTGTGACTCCCTGGCCTTTTAAGATGTCTCAGTATCTGCAAGGAGGCTGGGGGGGAACTTCTGACAGGATGGTGACAGGACAAGGGGGAATGGCCTTAAGCTGAAGAGAGCTAGAGTTAAATTGGACATTGGGAAGAAATTCTTCCCTGTGCGGGTGGTGAGGCCCTGGCACAGGTTGCCCAGAGAAGCTGTGGCTGCCCCATCCCTGGCAGTGCCCAAGGCCAGGTTGGATGGGGCTTGGAGCACCCTGGGATAGGGGAAGGTGTCCCTATGCATGGCACGGGGTTGGAATGAGATGAGCATTAAGGTCCTTTCCAACCCAAACCATTCTGTGATTCTGAGTATCTTTAATATTCTATGAAATACCAGTCATTCTAGTCGTTTCCCTCAGCTCCCTATATTCATGTCACTTGCCCCAGTGTTTGGAACAGGCCTGGGGAGGATAAATTGTCTGAAACTTAAACTGGAATAGATGTTCATGGCAGAAATAATTGGAAGTACAGACAGAAGTAATGGAGAAAGGACAAATAATCCCATAGAAGTGAGGACATGTGCTTGTCTTTTATGATTTCATTCTGCAGCCAGAAGGTCTGGGATCCCAGCCACTGCTCGGTGATCACACACCAGCTGCTTCCCAAAATGTTTTTTTCCCTCCAGTACATAATCAGGAGACCGGAGGGGATTTTCTTTCAAACGTGTACTTTGATACTTTAATCCCCACCTCGCCATCAGCCCGGCACTGGATTGCTCCAGCGTGTTTGCAAGGAATTACACCGGCTGTCATCAGGGAATGCAGTGTCCAACAGGAGCGGGTTCACCCTGGGTGTTGGATTTTGGATGTCAGAGGAGAGGCTGGATCCACTCGGGACCAGCTCCTGGGGGCAGCCGGGTGTGTGGAGACAAATCCCTGTGCAGTTTAATCTGGCTGAGAAAGGATCTACGGATCCCCAGTGCCATGGACATGTGTTCCCTGATGACGTCAGCGATGACACGCTTCGTTACGTCAGTGCGTGAGCTGGCTGCTGGATCGCTCTGGTGGGAACGAACCCCTGGGTTCTGACCCACACGCTACAAACACCGGCCCCGGTACCGCCGGCTCGGGACCCCGAAGGGCCCGCCCAGGCCCCGCCGCCGCGGCTCCCCCTGACGTCATCCCTGGCGCGCCGTGACGTCAAGCAACAACACGAGCACGGCGTGACGTCACGGGAGGGGCGGTGCTCCCGCCTTCTC